>NBNE01000964.1:0-15614 GCA_002215365.1 Phytophthora megakarya | reverse complement strand
TGCGATATCCGACGTAAAAACTGGAGGCAACAGAACTGCAAGCCACAATAATGTTACGCCAGATTTTGGAACAAAATAAACAAAACCGCGCCTTCGACCTGGTTTTTGGTGTTTTAATTCTTAGTCAATTTTTCTTTAATTGGGTAGGAAGTCCCCATTTATAATCACTTTGCACTCTGATTTAATCTTTACCTCTATTTTCTTGGCTCTACTTATATGAGACAGGAATGGTTAGGGTTATCCTCTATACAGTTCCCTAGAGGGTAAAGCGCCTACGTTAAAGAACCTGAGGGACACAGTTCTGAGATATAGTGAGACAAGTTAACACGATTTAGCCCCGACGATGAAAGCTAACTAAATAGTAGGAATGAGACCCCGACCTACTGGACCTACCTACGTCAGGTGATAGATTACCGCGCGATAAATTTGTTAACTGAAGTTATGGCTGCTGACATGCTCATTTTGTCAGTTGTAACAGAGAATACACGTACAAAAGCACACTACGGTTTGTTTGACTTCTTTAAATAATTTTGGCAGCTCCCCCTCGCCGCATTCTGATATGAATGGCTATATTACATGACTGGCGAAAATGACATGACTGACGACAAGATTTTAAGTCTATTCGTGTTCCATAGGGTAGCAGTGAGATTCTGCGATACACTTCCAACACATCATGGAAAAATCTTCTCTACGAGCATTTGCTTGTATGAATAGATAATATTCTTCTATATGCCACAACCTCGGCACTTGTATTGAAAATCTTCGATCTTTTTCGTTGGTGGATGGGTTTGTTTTGAAACATAGTGCTACAACATGCCAGCTATTTAAGCGGGACGTGAACTGGTGTGGAAAGATTCTGGTCACCAAAAGAATCCGTCATGATCCAGCCAGTATTGACACACTTCGCGCACTTCATGTCCTCACCATTGCTTCCGAGCTACAGCAGTTTATCGGTGTACTAAACTGAATGCGTGAAAGTCTGGTCGACTTTGCCCGCCACATAGTGCTGCTCCAGATAAACCTCGATAGCGCACTGGTGAACACGTGCAGGACAAACCATGCTGCGGTCGGTATTAGAATCTAATTGAATGCGGATGAAAGAACAGCTTTCGTGAATGTGAAGGACATGTTGGCTACGTCAGTAACGCTCGACTTTCCAGAGGATAACGCCACTACTTGTTTGTTCAGTTCTCTGGAGCCAAACCCAAAAAATCACCGTACGGCGCTAGATGATGAAGATTTTGTCTGGCCAACTTTCCAAGAGATCATTGATCTACACCAACAACATGAAGATCCTTTTGAATTATTCAACGTGATGATGGTTTACTTGTGTGGGAGGGTAAAATATGGGTTCGTGTCGGAGCGGAGAATCTTGTTCAACATTTGTTCATCATCGCTCACTGTGGAGCGCATGGACACCGAGGACACGCAGCCATGGAGGAGCACCTTCGACGAATTTTTGCAACTTAGAACGATTCTGCTCACGCTGTAAATTTTGTACGGAACTGTCGGTTGCGCATGCTTATAAGAGGAGGAAAGATTGTATGGCGTCCATGAGGAGAAACGATTGGCTGTACAACGCGAAATGCAGTTCTACATTTTGATTATCTATCCATGGGGGACAGCTTTGCCGATGCTAAGTACATATTGGCTCTAAACGATCACGCCACTCACTTTTGTGAGCTTGTAATTACCGACACTGCTGATAGTAATGTGACAGTTGAAGCATTACTTGCGAGGAATACCAGGTTTGGACTAACACCCTCCTCGGTCAGCGACCAAGGCTCACACTTAAAAAATGAAGTGATGAAGGAGTTGTCACGACGTTTACGCTCAAAGCACCGGTTCATACCAGCCTACCGCTCTTGGATCAATTGATCCGTAAAGCTCGTAATTCAAGACATTCTACAGGTTGTGAGGGCTTTGATTCTCGAGTATAAGATCAATAATCACGTCTGGATGAACCTTGTTCCAATGGTTCAATTTAGTAGTAACCATGCCTCAATGCAATCGCTCGGACACCGCGCACCTGTTGAAATATTTTCCGGTCTGAGCTGCCGTTAGCCCCTCCGTGAATTTTAATGTCCTGAGAATGATGAATTCCAGGAAGTTCCACAGAACACTGACATCGACATGTTTCATGCGAACCTGCGCAGTAGTCTCGCCACTAAGCACCAGCAAGTAGTAGACAAGCAAGGCTTGCTGATCAAAGCAAGTGACGTGAGAATCTCGTAAATTTACCGTTGGAGATCACGCCCTCCGTTTCAGAGTAGACGAAAAGCACGGAAGACAACATATTGTAGTTTGGGTGGGGTCTCATCGCGTAATTAGTGCCGACCAACATTTATTTCGCGGCCAACACTTGGTAACTGGGGCTGAACTTGATATGGGTCCTGGTTGAAGTTATACACAGATCATAGTCTGGATGCAAACGAACAGCTGATGGAGTACATTTCAGCTGAAGGAATTCTTCTTCCAGGTGAGCACCTTAAGGGATATCGTTGGAACAACGCCATCGACGACTACGAAATTCTCGTCGGATGCAGAGGTTTAGAAGCTATCAAAGATTCGTATGAGTCACTATCCCATTTGTCAAAAGATGTATTTGAGGTGGAGTGACCACCGGATTTCGATCAAGTTCAGCCGGGGTCCACTTGATCGAAAGAAAGGGACGATGGGTGAAAGACGTGTTGTACATGGTGTGGCGTACATTCCAGTTGAAGTTGACTACACAAACCAAACCCCACCCTACATCTCGATCATCTTGATCGAGGTGCAAGAGAAAATTCGATCATCGATCACCGATCAACAAGAGACGTTAAGGTCAACGACCATCGATCAGCAGAAAGAGAGTCAGGCGCCAAAGGCTGGCTGAGCTAGGCTGATATGGGTACAAATGTACCATGTTTACGTCACATATAGATACAGTGCGGAACGAGTGGTTGTGCGGATAAGCTAGGGAGAGATAGGCAGACTTCTAAATATTCTTTTGACCTCACACATCAGACCCCTCTGCTTTAGCCACGTGGCAACCTCAACCAGGCTGGGATCGTATATTGGTCCACCGGACGACCAAAGACACCCCCCCCCTTTGCAGAAGGACCATTTGTCGAGTTCTACTCCGCTTGAGTAGACTCGACCAAACACCCGCTCAGAGACCCTTCTATCGGAAACGGCAAGCAACAGAAAGGACCAAGGACACACAAGGATACGTAGATTGATCTATTGATCGACACCCCATACCAGACGGTCGCATGAAGAAGTATCCGCGCAGCAGGCAACAATCCAAAGTACCGTTCATACGGTTCTCACGCCCACCTCCAAGGTATCCTTAAGTCACCAGAAGAGTACAACCCCGCCCCACCGACGGGTACATAAGGTGAGAACCTCAGCGTCAGCGGATATTCGGAGTACCCCTACGTTAGTCAGCCGTTCGAGGCACTGTAGCGAGCTGGACCGAGGCAGTCAGCAATTTCTGCCAAGCCGCTCCGTCACATATTAGCGTTGGTGAAAGTGTAAGTGGAGTCTGTTGACAAACAATTGCAAGACTACTGGCAACAAGGCACAGTACGTAACGGTCAACCTGTATCCACTGCAGCATCTCGCAAATCTTAACCCGATAAACATACATGAACTTCAAGCCGCCGACGGCCTCCAAAATATGTATCAAAGTCCCGCCATCAAGTACATGCCACCCCTGTACGCGAGACGGATAACGAGATTCACATTTCCGCCGAGAATGAGAATTTGGTTGCTCCAGTTTGTCGTACGGGTCGAAAACGTCAACGTTCACGTCGAGTTACTACTGAGGCAGCTGCTCCTGCTGTACCATCACCGACGGAGCCGATTCCGTATTCACAGCCCTTGATGCATCCATCGAAGGTGTCAAGACCAGCGCCGTAGACGAACCTGTTTGTCGTCCTACCCGATCACGCGCTAGTATCATCACCAAGAACGTACCTTGACTCGATTCATCGTCCCGCAAGCGCCGTCAAAATCCCAACTACGCCATGTGATGGCCAAGCTGTGCTCCCCAAAAGGCTGATTTGACTGCCGCTAGTGTATTTGGAGAACTGGTTTAGCGACCATGATGGAAGCAGGTTTTCCGGAGCAGTGTGCTGAAATCTTGCGTTACAATCAGCTCCCATCAATGCCGACTTGCTCAATTTTCCAAGATGATGTCGAGTTAAAGCTGAGGCCAACTCACGTTGTGCGGTGACACCAGAGAACATATGGTTAAACTCGCTCGAAGATCGACGTTGTCGTCCCAATGTATCAACATCTCGCGACAGATATCCTGGTCCTCGCTGAGAAGTTGGGAGAGGTCATATCGATTCTGTTCACTCAAGAGCTCCATTTCCATGAGGTTTTCCAGGTCTCCATAACCGGCACGCAAAAGGGTAGCTCATAGACAATCAATGTCGAATGCGGGAATGCCTACGAATTGTGTAGTAGAACTCGGCAAATAGCTTGGTGGCGACGGGTGGGAGGTATTTGCACCTGGCAAAGAAGCCTTCGAAGCCACAACCGAGCTGGTAGCCGCGTCAGCTTGCTCCAGGTCTGTCAGGGAGGTCGAGCCCGCAAACCACGATGACAACAAATTGTGTGCGGCGTTCAACGCATTGGAGTCGTCGCCCGAGGTGATACTGGAAAAGTTAAGATCTAAAGGGCGTTCACGGAGGATGTCTGGAATCAAGAAGGAGTGCTTCTTCTCGATAGGGGCTGTGAAAGCGTGGTTGATAGCCTCTTGAGCCGTCTCACCGCGCTTGTCGTGTTTGGCATAAAGGTCGGTTCATTTTGGCGAGCCGAAGCCACCCTCGTCTTGTCGTCTGACACCTGGTTGTCAGGCGTCAATGGGTAAATGGCGACATCCGTCGCCGCAGGAGACATGTCAGCATGTGGCGCGCCCGCAGGAGTTGGTGCAGTAGGCGTCATAGCAGGAGGGGTATCTGCAGGGGCGTCGTTGCTCGGGGCGCTGATCGATGGCATTGGTGCAAAGTTTGCGTTGCCGGATATTTTCTCCTATGAAGGGAAAACTAGGCATGGCGGTCGCAATGGCAGCCAGGTTGAGTTGGATACGACAGTTAGAGTTCGGCGGAAATTGCTAGGATGTAGAAAGGTCTCTAATTTTGATAACAGTTTGATGATATTACGATTCGGGATGTCCTTAAAACCAGGGTGTTTGCGTCCACAAGGTCTGCCCATGGTCTGTCACTTTCGGGGCCAATTCTCTCTGGGAAAGCCCAGGGTACTGAGGGGCGGTAGTGACGATGCAACTCGAAAATTCGGGTAGCTCTCGCAGCTACCCTGGTCAGACAGCCGGAATGGGTTATGAAGATGGATGTAAGATTCAGATTGGGTGGTGAGCGAAGAACTTAGGCGATGATGATTAGTAGGTTGAAGGCGTTACGGTATTATTTGGGCTCACAGGTCGGGAGTGCAATTCGAGATGTCCGGTTGACACTCGGTCCGACCGCCGACTCCCTGACAGCAGATCCTAAATGGAAAGGATGAAGTGCCCTCAGGAATGTATCCTGAGGTGCAGCCTGCCTTGATGTACCTGAGCGTCATACACGAGAGACACAAGACACAAGTAAACTTCAGGTGACCTGGAAGATGTTCCACGAACGTAAATCCCATTTCCGGTCACCTGACCCAGAGTGACCACGTGCTGTTTATTCTGAACGGTGAATCATAAAGAATCTGAAGTGGTGCCCAAGACTTTTTAATGGACTAGTTGAGATTTAGTGACTAGACAGAGAGGATAAGAAAGCCCCAGGAGCACTGGCCGCTGGGCATGCAGAATTGTGGAGGTGCATCCCGAATGGTGATATCATGGACAACCTGAATGTAGAACAAATAACCCCCCCGACGAATCAACTTATGTCGTAGCGGTCCAAGTATAAGACCGGCTACAAGCCAGTGCAGACAAAGATCGAAGTGTACCCACGGCAGACTACCGGAAACCACACTGAAGAGGAGATGAAACCAGTGCAAAGAGACAGCGTCTGCTGCAGATCCAGGGTGAAATACCTGTCAAGATTTGAAATGTATGATCAAGCTGATTATCGACGCGACAACCCAAGCATGCAATGACCAAGTCATCCTGGAGGTGCAAGGTCCCAAAGCAAAGGAAATCAAAGCATCGGACCCAGAAAAGACTAAGATACTAGGGTACCACAAGAATATGAAAACAATACTAGAATTAAGAATTAATAGTGGCAAAGTTTTAACATAGTTTGTGTTACGACCTAGAGCATAAGTGGCTTTGCAGAAGCCGTGATTTTGGAAGTACCTCGTCGGATAAGGCCTGCGGAAGACCACCTAAAGCGTCACCGACTCAGGGGTCTCAAACGTTAGCGATGGACTATGCCTACGCGAGAAGCGTGAAAGCTCTCATCATCGATCAAGTCAAATTAACTCTGGGATCGATGCGCTTGGACATTTGGGCTGATCCGTTTATTCACTTGCTAAGTTGCCTCTGGACGCCCTCACGTGTCTGGCTGCATTTCACATTACTCTGCGATTTAGGAGGTTGTAACGATCACCCCCTTGGTCTGTATTGTTGATTGCTATGTGAGCGGATGGTACTTATATTAAATTCTTCCGAAGTGATTCAAGAGTGGGCCGCGTAGGGTAGTCCGAAATCTACCTGTATTCGGGCTTGTCAATTAACTGACAGGCTCTATATTGTATTACAAACCCTGTATATATCACTGAGGTCATATGTATTGTTTTTTGATTAATTGTGTATACATACACTGGGAAGAAGGCCTTTGCTCGTGATCTCTCAACACACACTCAGGACATCTAGGACGAAAGGGTCCCGGAAGTTCTCTTACATTCTATATATACCTATTGGCGATAGTAACGCCGGTGGAATTCTGGTTTTCGAATTAATCGAACATATAGGGATTAGCACATAGCACACACCAACCCGGACTGGGACAAGTTTTCAGCCAGAGTCTTGTACTACCTGAACGACTCATTCGAATCCGTTCGGGGCGCGCTATACACCTTTGGTGGTCATGTATTCACCCATTTCGTCACAGCAGCCAATGTGGGCAAATGAACTCAAATTCGGTTCACTGGTTCTGTTAGCTACTCAAACTTGCCTACACATGAGTTTCTGGACTCGGAGCTAGCTTGCTTGCTCCGCGCCTCATCGGTCCGTTCACGGTGACTAAACAACATGGCCGTGCGTACGCGACATGAGCCTCCATCCAACGTTCTACGTTGGGCGCTTGAAGCTAAATGTGCAGCACAAGTGGTCTAGTCGCGATGACGCACCGAGGACAACGATGCGTGATGCGACATCTTTATCTCCAGCTTCTCTTCAAGCTGTTTCACCCTCTCCTAAAGAAGACAGACTCGCTCTGATAACTCAACACTGATCTCGGAGATGGTCTGGGCGGCTTCCACCACGTAGGCCTTCTGTACGCTCAAATCCGCAGTGCGCAATGTTTCGCGGAAAATTGCGCTCAGGCACAACACTAGGATGTTATCGCGTGCATACGAGTTTAGCACGGAGCTCTTTAATGTTTCCGGGTAATTGGATAGTCGTGTACCCGGTAAGATCCCTCTCGCTGATGCGAGAAGCGTCTGGAGGACAGTGCGCGCAGGCCATGCCTCTGGCACTGCGCAAGGAATACGAATGTTTACTTACCCTTTGTGAACGCGTTGGACGACAGAAGTACCGGGGTACTTGATGAAGCGCTCGCGAACCGAAGCCACTCGATTGTGGCATGCTGTCGAGTCTTTGTTAAAGTTTTCAACAAAATGATTCCAGCCTTGACAGAGTGCCTGCCGCTCGGGCACTCTGCTTTGCCTCGAAATATGCTTCGAGCTCCAATACCGGCGCTCGTGAAAAACGAGATGTAATAGTATCGCCTTCGATTTGCCAACGGGTCAAGATTCTTTGACTCGGCTTTAGGGTCGTGGACAATTCTTGTGTCGACGTACAACGGTACCTTGTTCGGAAAATTGTGTAGCCATACAGTGCTGCAATAGCGTTTACAGACGGCATTCAAGTAGTGTGTACTGACGAACCAATGCGCGGGGTAGAAGGTTGCTCCGACGGAACAACAGGCAGATTCGGCGTAATTGGTGGCGGATCCGAGACAACGTCAGGCGCTTCTTGTGTGCAAGGCGCTGCATCACGTTCGCTTCGCGGGCGTTTCGAGGTTGAAGGGTCGGAATCCTCTTCACGAGTACGGTGAGTCTCAGCCGCAAGCTTGGAGTCCTTGTTCAGGAAAGACGAGATATCCTGGTCTTCAAGTTCGCCTTCCCCGCAGTCTACGGGGATACTTCCGTCGGTCGAGAGGACCGACAAACCATCCAAGACAGTCGTCGGACTGGCTGTCCCGAGCACGCGTCTTCTTTTGAAGCTCGTTGTACTCGTCGACAGAGAAGCCGCTCTCGGTCGCATCACTTGAAAGTGACCGTGTTGCCGCCGACACAGGCGCAGAAGCACGCGCCGACACGGAGGTCGGTGCTGGCGCTGGAACAGACGCTGACACGGGTGCCGTCGTCGATGCTGCGATCGACGTGGGCACTGACGAAGACGTGGATGTGTGCTGAGGGCTGATCATTGCGAAATGAGCGCAGGGTTCCCTCGGAGACTTGACAGTTTTGTAAAGGCTTGGATTGACGTGTTGTGACCAGCACGTCAAATCTTAATGGGGTGTAGCGGGGTTACACAAAACTCTAACCGTAACTCTAATCGGTTAGAGTTAGATGTTTCAGTCTTGGTGTGTCCGCACACCAAGACTGCATTTGAAGGGATTCATTTGGTAGAGTGCGCCATACCTCTACCAATCAGCGATGTGGGTCGCTGACAGCCACCCGCTGACAGTCCATAGATATTTGATAAAACGTTTAGATAGGAAACTTCCTCAAAGCAGCAATACAGTTTTCATTTTACGCTATCCAGCTCTTACCTTGTCTACTTGTACACACACATCGTGTGTTTGCCAAGAAAGCTAAGGACATCTAATCTTCCGTCTACACGTGCGCTCACGTGTGAGCTAACTAGTGTGCCCTATGCCCAGTTCAGTGGCGATGCTTGAGATAAAGCCATCTGATGGAGTGTTTATTCGAGTACGATATGCCGAAGATAAGTCCGAGCTTGTGGATCAAGAGGTCATATTGCTTGGAAGAACGCTTAATATCAAGCCTGAGTCGTTTCTGATGAACCCGTTTTTTTATCTGGCATCCACTCGACTGTTGAAGCAAACGCCATTTTCTTGGCATTTTGATATTAAGAGGCGCGACCTCTATTTCTGACCCCTCATGAGGTGAACATAGGACACAGGTTGTAACCCCGACTTAACGCTTTTACTTCGGTTTAGATACTGCTCTTTAATGCCTTATGACACACCAGCAATGATTCAAGAACCTAGTTGATGTAAAATTCCGTTGCTTGATCGTCCTCTTCTCCTTTCCGTACAGAGTTATATGTAGCAAATCTGGTAGTTTCGTCAGGAACCTGGTGTTCAAGCTACAGAGAATCAAACAATGAACATCTGCAACCAAGCATAAAGTTTCTCGAGCGTACCGGGTAGTGGACTCAAACAGCTCCCGGCATTTCAATCCTCTCACTTGTCCACCCAATCCAGTAGAACAAAACCTTGATCAAAACGCGATAGCTTCATATTCACCTACAGCAGCGACGATAACATTTTTTCAGGCTTCTGTTAATTCATGAAAAAAATGTTCCTGTAGATTTTAATTTATAATCTAGAACATATGACTTGAAATTTGAATGTAATCACCACCTACAATTAAATAAGTCAGCATGTTGGACTTTATCTAATTACAATTAATCGACTATGGAATCCTACGATTACAAATGACGAGTACACTAGCATATTGTATTCAACCAAGACGTATAACAGAATAGGTTTTTTCTAAGTAGCCCACACAACGCCGAATTAATCCCTATAGCGTTGTACGTACTACTACCGTAGCACTACCAATATTAGGTGTATAATGACGTATTTAATATAACTCTTGTACATGTATCCGTTTCTACAGGGTATCTCATGTTATATGGATTCTGACCATCGGTACAATCGCTACAAGAACTCTGGATAAAACCCAGAGTACAGATGATATCATATTTTGGTACGTGTAATAGGGGCTCTCACAGTTAACAGAAATCATTTTCAAATGGCATGTCATTTCACCATCAACTAATATGTTATTTCGAAAGTAATAATTAGGTAAACGCGCCATTTTTTCCGTGAGAAGGAAACATCTCTGTGTCGTTTACTTCAACCCATCCTCGTTGCACACATTCCCTTCCGCTGCAAGGACACATCTGTATCCTCAATCAACTCAAGGTATAACCTAGCCGCTCTTATAAGAAGTATTTTCTGCTTGTTTCTCACTGCCCGATGGTTCCTAATCGTTCCCTTTGTGCGACAGCTGCAGCCACGCCGAAAAAGTGTAAATCAGCTAACGAATCAGCAAAGGTTCACTTGTCTTTGGACGACTACCATGTACTCGTGGACTGAATCGAAGTTAAGAACAACTTCAAAGCAATATATGGCACAGATGAAAAGCCGAAGATTGTTGGGCCGCCGAAACGGACAAAACGCTCAGCATTTGGGGTACGCGAACACCCACATCTCTCTAGGGAACTACTGCAGTGCCTGTGGCGAACCTACATGAAAAATGTAGAGAGACTCTCGATGTGAGTTTACATCAGTCTGTTATTGATATCGACGAAACAAGACATTGCCAAAGGGATTACGTTGATCAAGCAAAACCTGGAGGCGAAGTGACCTGGGTTTTCAAGTATGAAGGTGATATTCGGTGTAGTGTCCAATATCAAGCCAGCAGGTACTGTAAAACTTGGTTTTCCTGGAGGGGTTTCTGCACATGCTCTATACAGCAGTGTCAATGCAAGTAAAGAGGCTAGTGTTGCAAACAAGTGCCAGAAAACGCCTCTGATGCGAGTATATGTCTCGACGACAATGACAGTGAGGATAGTACTCAGACGTGAGCACGGATTGTGGAGGTGCCCCCAACAAGAAACCCGGAAGCACACGACCGACCAGCCACAGTTATGTGCTAGTAAGAGTGCAAACGATACTCCCTTGAATAAGAAGTCTCATTGGAGCCACTTCCTCTTGCTGAGGCAGATTCAGATGCATGGCCAACTGATTTAATTCCAGCAACAAGTATTTTGACGCTGTAGAACCCGATAAAACGCTGAGCTCCAATTACCTCGGAAGCTCTAGGCCAACCTAAAAATTGTCGAGGTGAGTCAGTATCACGTGGGCTTGCTGAAAACGTTTTCGGTATATCAAGTAGTGACGAATCCGATGAAGATGTCAATGTTGGCGTGCTACCAGAGAATTCCAGAGCACAATCATCAAGGTGTGCGAAAGTGAAGGTGGCCTCACGTGAAGGACAAATGTACACACTCGAAAGCCGCCCAAATACTTCATCGACAAACACATAGAAAAGAAGAATAGCGGTAAAAACAAAACCGGCAAACCATCAGAAGAGTCTCTCGTTCGCTGAAACGCATTTGGAAGTGAACCTGAAGAAACAGGAAATGCAACAAAACTATTTATATGATCAACTCGAGTTCAACAAGCTGGAATGGTACGACAAAAAGGCTGATACGGAGGAGCGGTTCCAGCTAGCTCGTGAGAGACTTGAAAAGAAAGCAGCCTCTTGGGAAGCGTCTGGACGGCACGAATTCGGCCTCGCGCTGGTCAATTAGGGCAAGACGGCTCCGGAGATAGAGGAGCCGCTGCAAATTTACGACAACGCTGCGTCGTGCACACGATACGAGTGAAATTTGTGTTGGGATTCATGCAGAGTACTGCGTTGGTGGCTCGTTTGATATTGCGTTGGAATCTTACGTTTTAGTCGCGTTGAAGCTGAATTTGCATTAAAACGTAAAGACGTGAAATTCAATGTAATGAAAAAGCGTTGTTATGTGTAGGCATTCGTGATCCAAGTTTCCATTCTCTCAAAGCTAACGGCGTACAATCTACGCACTCCGATAGCATAAAATGCCACCGGGTTCTCGGCCACATTTGAGTGGTCGAGCTTTAATCTGCCAGCGGAAAGGAAAAGAGTCGTCGTCATCCCAATCCAAATCTTGCGTCAGACGAGGATGACTTTTCCTCCGGTGTTGTTTAGTTGTCGCCAATGCTAATCGACAAGTTGTGGAGGACGGCACACGCAGTAATCCATCGAAATATCCTCTCAATATCCGCTTTGGCTTTGATCTGCATTCGAAGCTCACTCAAAGATGACCAACGACCTTTTAGATCACAAATCGTGTGTTTATATACGACGCGAATGCGATCAACACAAGTGTTAAAGTCTTCATTGTCTGTGTCAGCTTGGTTCTCCTTGAACGCTGGTACTAGCATGTTGTGTGATTTGTCAACTGGATACGCAGCGTCTGTCAATAAATACTGGTCCAGGCTGAAAAATGGTCTTGTAGCCATATTTCGCAACTTCTCGTAGTAAAACGTGATATTAGCACATGAACCGAGCCATCCTGAGTAGAAAGAAAAAATGTGGTGCTTATCATCACACACGACGTGGTTATTCACAATGTACTGGTGTTTTCTGTCAAAGAAACATTGGTCATCGACACCTGGGTTTTAAGCCAGTGGGAACGTAGTGCTGTCGGTAAACCCGATGCAACAGGAAACCTTTCACGCGTCATTCTTCGCGATATATGTCTTCTTTCGTCACTTGATGGTCTCGGCCTACAAGTCGATCAGTGCTGATGCTACACGATTCGGATAGAAGTCAAGTGTGTCTGTGTCAACTCCCCAATTTTTTGTTGTACGCCCCTCTGACACGCCATTGTCAATTGTCCCAAAGCGGTCTAGTTCCAGAGCAAGTTGAAGCTACATCAGTGCTTGTGGGTTCTTGCCGCCGTTGCGAAACACACGGTGTCGACCGAACAAGTCGCAAATGTAGTCCAAGGATGTCCATATAGTGTGAGTGAATTGGCGAAATTCAACATCATCAAGGTTTAGAAAGTATTCCATCGTGAATTCTCGATTTCTACGTAAGCATACTCTTGCCGTCGTGTAACGACGCGACAGAACTTGCAATAAGGCTTCACGCAGTTCTTCCACCGTAGGTTTGATAGGGAAGCACTTTACCCAGTCTTCAAACGGGGAGCAGTCCCCAATGTCTTCGTTACACTCCTCCTCAAGGATAGAGAGGGCCAGTAAGCCAATCACTTCTTGAATGAGGTGTTAGAATATTTATCACGAGGCTACCACAACGAGCGCCACATTTATCAAGGGGTCACAAATACTGTGATTGGCTGGAAATATTTGAACCTTCCAGAGTGGGACTGTATACTAAAAGGGGAGCTCTGGTGATATTTCTCAAAAGCAACTCTTTGTTTCGAAACGCGGAACTACCTCCCAGGATACAAATTGCATCTACTACAGCACGCACAAAACTCATCGACAAGCAGATATGTATTAGGATATGTATCACGAGGGTACCACAACGTACGTCACAAATTATCCAATACCCACCAGGCGATTAGATCTATGGCACCAAGTATATGGGTGTGAAGCAAATACACGAACAAATTCGCCCTCACTGTTGTACGAACAACCAACATAACACGAAGTGCTCCTGGTCTTCCAGATATCCAGCAGCGATTCCAACTTGAGAATTCCATCCTTGGAAAACCCACGAAGTAGTGTTAGGTTGCATGACCGATATGCTTCCTGAAGAAAAAACTCTGCTCCTCGCATTCGCTTCATTTGTTTGGGAATGTTATACAAATAGACCGTTCTTGACAAGAATACTGCCGTAGGATGTTGCTAGGGGATGACGGGTCGGTATTTGCATTAGACGTGCGGGTGAATATCGTCAAGACTTTCAAGTCTGTATGTAAACAACCGGTGGAAAAATAATTTATCCACGTCAAGCTACCTGTAGATGGAGTAACTAACATCTACAAGAATATATCACAGGCACTGAGACGTTGGTATTCAAAAGCGCTTTGACACTTTCAAGTTCGCTTCCAACCCAACAGGTACGTTAGTGTGCCATTCGAGGTAGAACGTTTAGTGTTTTTTCAGCCATTCACAGTATTTGTGGCTCCTTATGATATGTATGGCGTTCGTTGTAGTACCCTCGAGATAAATATGCGAGGTATTGACAGGCGCTAACCTTTGGCATGGTTGCATAAATTCTGCTGATGTTAGTGCTTGCGTAAAATACTTTTCTAATGCGCTTACTGCATAACACATATCACAGAGCACACCCCAAGTACATTAGGGTTCGTGTTTCAGCTGGTAACACCGGAAAGGCCAAGTGCACAGCCATCATGAAATTTCTCATTTGGTAAAGAAAAAAATCGATTAGTCATATGTCAGACTGAAACGCAACGATCACTGGATAATTTTCAGGGCGCCCCCTTGCTGAGGTCTTCAGTATTGGATTGAGCACAAAGCGAATTGAGGGAGGACTGGATGTCCTAGCAGGGTTGTCGCCATATTAACGGGTAATTCCCCGTCCAACACAAGGCGATATAGGGCACTGCATTAATGGCTACCTTCTACTTGTATTCAACCACTAACGCTACTGTCTAATGTTTCTACAGGTCCCGTGAAGACCCACTACCGTAGCGTAACGGAAAAGCGTCCATTTCGGGTTGATGGGGGTTTGATTCCTCCCGGTAGTCTATTCCTGTCGCGACGCTTCGTCCAAGTCACTCTCATCGCGTTCATCATCGCCAATATAGCCCTGATCTGCAACCTCTGCGCTGCTACCATCGTTGATCGGGTCGTCTATGGTGATGTCTAGTGCTGCACTTATGCTGCCTGCTGGGATGTTATGGTGTCACAACCGTACGGCTAGTGCGTTCAAGCCCGGTTCCAAGGGCGCCGCGGCGTGGGGCGTGAACATTGACATAGAGCTGGTATCGCGTGGTGACAGCTTGGTTTTGACGAAACCTGCCGTGATGGTACGCTTCTCCATCGAGGCCCAAGCTCTTCAAATCCAGGCAACGACATCATGGCGCACGGGCGACGTCGTTTTGACGGGGACGCCGACATCAGCCACTCTAACTTAGCCTAATAAATATTTAATCCACCATTTTCTGATAGAGTCCTTTAATGGCTTTTTCCACGACACATCTACTGGATGATATGCATACGTGTAGCCAGAGGAAACTCCACGTTTATGAGGCGCGCAAGTATGACCACATCTTGTCGCCAATGTCCAGAAAAAGCGTCTCACAACAACAAGAACGGCTCATGCATATTCTTCCTGCGGCCAAATTGTACATACAGAAACTCGATAGATAAATCGCTGTTCCACCAACCAACTGAGTTATTACCGTAGATCTGAACATCCTTCTGAAGCCCCTCCACCTCGTTCCAAAGCTTTCGGTCAAAGCCATAACACAGCACCTTGTTCTCATCGCTGTGGCAACTTTTTTGAACGGGTGTGTCTTGAAGACAAGAAACGGCTCACGCTTGGATGTCATCACTTGCTGCCAACAATGGCGGTTACTATTTCTTTTGCCCTCCCCCCCGCACTTTACCCACACTTTCTTCTGGTCGCGTGCGCTGTTCGTAGTAGTAGGCACGTACTCGTAG
>NBNE01000963.1:0-15628 GCA_002215365.1 Phytophthora megakarya | reverse complement strand
GCAGAGCGTCACGTCAACACGCCGACATGTCCATGAACACCACGTAACCCGCAGCACCCAGTCAATCGCCGGTCGATCAGTCAATTAATCAATATATTCTTTCTTCCAAACACCACAAAAAAGCACACATCAACGTTTCGAACTACGGCCCCAGGCTTCAGCCTGGTACCTTATCCTGTGCCACGCAAAACGAAGGAGATCTAACAACATTCGTGCAACATTGTACACCTCCAGCGTCTACTTCTACTAGGTGCGATTGTCAGTAAGGACATCACCATAGCGACTGAGCCAGCCTCATCATCGTGCACACTGAGGACCTATTAGCTACACTGAAAACTACCACTACCAACACCTAAACTCTACTACCAGCACTCTAAAACGTTCACAGACACTCGGCTCCACCGACCACCACCCAAATTCCTTGGATGTGTACTGCAAAACGAATGGTGACATGGCAATCGTATTTAATGACACCGAATTGAATAACAGCGAAGGACATTGACCATTACGATAATTTTAGCAAATCGAAAAAGGGAAATACGCAAATTGCATCGATCCATGGTAGATATTTCAGAACTTCCATGCTCTGAAACAGTCTCCAGCTTCTTCACTTGCCATCAAGATGCCCAGCCGCTTGCCCTGGAATAATATACCTATTGCTCTTCCTCGCGGAGATGCCAATATTCTACTTGAAACGTTCAAAGCGTACAAGACCGACAAGAGCGATCGTTATTGGTGCACAGTGTGGACGATGCCGACCCCTCACCTGATGCGGTGTCAGCTTTTAAGCTGTGCGTGTCCATCTTGTGCAAGTTTATCGCCGTGTTTTAAGTGCCCATGGCGCGGGCATGTGCGCGGCTGCGTGTTGCTGCAGGTGGTAAACCTGGATGAGCTGTACGCTCACACTTCGCTTCTTTGCTCTCCTCCGGCTAAGCCTAAGCTAACGCTGGCAATCAAGGGGATTGCGCACGACTGGGCCAGCCAGGGCCTAAAACTGCTCCGGATATATAACGGCCTTATGCAGCGCTTCAACGTGGGTGAGGATTCCATGCCGGCGTTGGCTGTAGTTCAGCGCTTTGTGCATAACCACGTATCGGTACGTTTAGGTGGTACCGATCTCTTCGGTGTTGTGCGACTAAAAATTCAAGGTTCTGGTTATACTGGACATGAGTTCGAAACGTCTGCTTTTAGATTTGCGTGGCGATGGAATCAAGATGGAACACCGGAAGTCGGTAATCGTACCGACAAGGACCCTTTTGTTGCCGAGATTACGACTAATAAGCTGCTTTGTCACGCGAACCGTGATCCATCTTCCTTTGTGCTACACATAGACGCTACATACAAGTTATCACAGGTACCGGTTGCCGTGGTTGGCGTCTCTGGTAAGGCACGGCAGTGCACCGTTCTTGTGGTTTCTATTGTGTCACAAGAGAAACAGGAGCAGAACACGGAGCTCCTGTCTCTGTTGAGACGATGGTACCAAGTTGTGACGGGGAAGAAGCTGCAGGCTCGCTACGCAATGGCGGACGCCGAGCTGGATTTGTGGAATGACCTGCAACACGTTTTCGGGGATTGCCAAGGTTTCAGATTTTTAACGTGGTTTTTCATGTTGCTAAGGCAATCTACGAAACGACTCGCGTACTGGACACAAAAGTCAATGCAATGGTGATGCCGCATCTCTATACACCGCATTTCAAGATATCTGAGGAGGAGTACCAACAAGTTCTGGAGCATGTGTATGAGGAATGGGCGAAATGGATCCAACTTCGTCAATTTCGATCGTACTTCAAGAAGACGTGGTTTAAAGACCGGATGTGGCGATGATAATGCTACCACTCACCTAGTGGTTTTGCCACCACCACCAACCCGTGCAAGACGTTAAACGCAGCCTTCAAGCGTGACGTGATACTGCGATGGAAACTCAAAGTGGGAGCACTCATTGATGAGCTCCAAACGCTCTGCATTAGCGAGAGTGTACGGGCTCGAACGTTTGCAAAAAGTGCGAACTTATCTGATCAGTGGTGTCGCGGGCACCAGCGATGACCCGGCAGCATTGCATTACTCGATCGTCGATCCAAGGAAGACCTACCAGCATCCGCGCAGCTGAATGTGGAATGCCGACGTGTGGGTGGGAGGTGAATGTGGCTACGCGATCGTGCCGTGCCGCTTTTACATGAAACACGGATCGTGTATCCACCTCCTACTTTTCCTCGATGCAGTTGGTAGCTTGGATGTCACGGGCCGAGAGACTTACTTCTATCTTGGGATGAACCAAAGAAAGCTAGCAGAACCTGGTCAAACAGCAGGACGCTCACGGATCAATTTGGGAGCTTTAGAAATAAAATAAGTGAATAAATACGTGAACCTTTATCAATAACAAATAAAGTAAGTTTGTACATTCATACCTTATCGATGGTAGCACTACTGCTAGACTTGGAATGTCACTGCCGTTATCAGAGTAACCATGATAACCTGGATGTGCATACTGTTTGTGCCGCACCTGCGCTGACATCTCCGTCGGGAAGAGACCCTCGTACAGCCGACCGGCAGCCGAAATCAATGCTTCAGTTCCACCTCCATCGACACCACTATGTTTTACCCTACAACCAACCGCCCGCACTTGCTCACAATCCGTCGCCGCACAACGTCTAGCAACAGTACGTCGACTTGCACGAACCGACGTCCACTACCTACTTCACGTCCGGAAGCGCCAGCCTCAACCCAACGGCCTCACAATGTCCAACACCAGCACCAAGACACAAGATCTGTAGCAGCTCCAAGCCCAGCGTCAGCACCATGGCGACCAACAGACGCATTACGTCCAACACCAGCACCAAGTCCCTAAGCGAGAACCCCAGACCCAGTTGTAGCACTAACGCCAGCAGCAGCGCGGCGACACAAGTCCAGCACCAGCATCAAGGCCACCAGGGCCTACCCCACCTCCCCAACCAGCACCAACAGCATCAACAGTACGAAGACCATTGACCACATCTATCCCAGCGGCTGCAACCTACGTCACCACCAGCACCAAATCCACTAGCCGCATTAAGTCATATGCATTACCAAGTCCAGTACCAGTTCCTCAAGCCTCGTTTCCTTGGGCTGTGGTTTTGGTGTATTTAGTAGAGCAGCAGGTGGAAACGCACCATTGATCAACATACAAATTAGTACAAATTTGTATTGCTTGGGCGAATCGATCAATGGTGCGATACCTGTTGCTGCTCTAGTTAATGCACCAAAACCACGGTCTTGCACAATGGTGCTGGTGGTATGGAAATGGCTATACTATATGCGACCAGGAATATTGAATTATATAATGAAGGTGGATTTATATATGTGGACCTACCAAATCTTTATCGTCTAAAATGCTGCAAACGACAATAACTAGTCGTGCCTTCATAATCCCAAATCTTTGAACTGCGAACCCTCCCGGGTGATCTACCCGGCTCCGAAGTAATAATAATGTTATAGTGGGAATACCCGAAGAATGAGGGAAGGGTCCCAACCTCAAGGAATTTTTTCGACGGAACTGCGTAGCGTGACTGTAACCTCAGTCAACATTCGTGCAACATCAGAGTGATGCAGCAAGTGTGTCTACAAAGTTGCGCGCAATTCACCCCACCTAATTATTCCCAGCAACGTCACAGACGCCCTAGTTTACGGTACAATACCGTATGGCGCAATCAGTTCAGTTTCGGGTCTATTGGTCAATAATAACTCTAAGTTGTGGTATTTACGTACATAATGCTGTCTTCTTTTGTGTAACTAAGGTTCATTGGCACATCCCACATATCCATGATAAGACCGAATACAGTGAGTGAAATGCTATATAAAACTAAAGATAGTCGTATCTATGAAATACTCAAATTTCGTTAAATGCCAGTCACTTACATTTGTCACGACGCAAAGTATAAAAAAAACGAACACAAGATTCACTTACCAAAATCTAACCTTCCACAAAGATGACTTCAACTGCCGCTCAAATCTTGGACCGTCTCACTACTCAGTGGGGTGAAGAGACTGCCAACCTTTCCTCAAGCCACGAAAACTTTGATGACGTCGCCCGCCATGTTGAAGATAAATCGTCGGATTCTAAGTCCCATATCTCGCCCAGTTTGTTGCGTCCGGAGGTGACGACACGCTCAAATGGATGACGAACTTCCCTTCTCCAGAGTTGTACGCTCTGTGGGCTCTGGTCGAGTCCGCAGTAACAAATGCGTGGACACAAGTACGAGGGAGAACGCCGTCTGTTTCCAGGAAGGATGCGCTTTTCATCACGCTGACAAAGCTGAAGCACTTCGACACATGACACTTGATTAACGTCAGCATGGGTGTACCGACGCTAGGGAAAGTGGTACATCGCGTCATCCAGACCATCGAACCCGTGTTGTACCCCTAGCTGGTCAAATGAGCCATAATGAACGAGCAAGTAGAAACGGGTAACACGTTCTCAAACTACCCCCATGCGCTCTACGCGACGGATGTCACGTTTGCTCCAGCCTACCGGCCGACGGGTCGCTTTACAGAACAGAAAAAGTATTTCTCTGTGAAGCACAAGTTCTATGGCTTTAAGATCGAGTGCTCGGTTACGCCGCCCCGTTTCAGCGTTGACGTGCCGGGCCGCGCTCCAAATTCAATGTCGGAGCTTACCATGATGCTCGATCGTGTTTAATCCACTGCTTTAGTGGACAATGGAGCTGAACGGGTTCTTCGTACCATTCAGCTCCGGGAACAGCAGCGTAAATGCACCTTAGACCGCCAAGATATCGCACGTAACAAGGTGATCTCGGCAGACCGTGTTCTTGTCGAGCATTTCTTTAACCGTATGTGTTTCATGTGGAAAGCTACGTACGCTACCCTCAAGCTGAATGAAAATCGTTTCGGCAGCGTAGATCCCCTGTGTGCTGCACTCACGAACTACCATGTAGGTCTGATGCCACTCCGTGCTCGTGATAATGGACTCTACGACATGATCCTTTTCAAGTACCAAACAATGGGGGAGCGCATTCGGACACAACAGGCTAGGACACAACTGTACTATCGTATGCGAGAACAAGTTCGTTTGCGCCCGGCGCCATACAACACTCGAGTGCCTGTATCTCAGCGAGAAACCCAGTTTATCTCTCAAGAATCATTTGCTTTCTAGCTCGGCTTGTTTCGACCTTTTCAAGTTTGCCTACAGTTAAGCTAGGAATAGAACAATGATTTTAAGGACGATTGGTTTTAGTTACGTTTTAAATACTAGTGATTCAACTTCCCAACTCAACATCAGATGGATGTAATCAGACTCCACGCCGTAGATAGGATTAGGTTGTAGCATAGTGGCGAAGTCGAATCCGGAAAATTGCAGACAGGAAGTGACCGGATCAAGTGTAGTGACAAGTATCCCCGGATCTACGGTAATTACCGTGCGTCTAGAACTGAAAAGGCATGATGGACTCAGATCAACTGATTCGGGAAGAATTGAATCAATCTGAGTGGACCTAATTATAGACCCCTGATTTGGGTACGATTATATCTGATCCAGATATGATTACTCGGGACCACTTTGGATCAAGTGAACAAGGTATGTAATTAGCAGTGGACATATAGATCCGAAGATAAGCGGTTGCTAGGAAGGAAGGAACATGGATCCAGGTAGTAGATTATAGGACAAACCAGGATCAAAGACTTAGGAATAACCGAGAATCGAATTTGCATCTTTGGGCACATGTGGTTGGTTTCTTTATTTGATCTTCACTTACCGTATCGTCTTAGTCGTAGGCGTCGTTGAGTCCTAAGCGTCGGCGACCCAAGGACCACAAACTGGTAGCATATGGAATTGATAGAGTGCATCAAATTTGTTCGAATAGCCTAGTTAAATTTAAGCTGTCGAATAAGAGAAATAGAAAAGGAGGAGAGCACCATTTAACGCAACAAATTCACTCACAGCAAGCTCAACCATGGTACGCCCACGCATTAATGGCCAAGGACGAAAGCTGAAGTTGTTCCAGAGGATGGCCGTAGATTATGCGCACAAGCGAGACGTTCTCGATTTTCAAGACGAAGGGCATACACTCGACGCGGCTATTGCTCACGTTTACGGAGACCTTAATGCAGATCAAATTCGGGCTAAAACACAGCAGATTAATAAATGGATGAAACATGAGAGCACAATTCGTTCTATCTGCAAAGCTGGACGTGGCACCATCGCAAATCCCGGAGCCAAGAAGAGGCGAGTGTGCTGTCAAAAGAGGCTGAGCCTGAGATAGTCAATTGGGTAAATCCACTTCGGGAAGATGGTGTTCCTGTTTCTAGATTAATGTTACTACTACAAGCCAAAGAAATTACAGCGGAAAGCGATCTACAACCCAAATTTACAACTTTTCCCTCGTGGACTAAATTGTTTCTTCGCCGCCACATTATCACTCCGAGCGCGAACACGACAAGGGCAGATCACTCCGGAAGACGCGCACGAAGCGATGAAGGCTTTTATGGCCTTGGTTCTGCAGACCTACGTGGAGAAGAAGTGTGTGCAAATATACAACGAGTATCAAACTGGTAAGACTCCTTGTGTTTATTGTACTGTGTGAAATTTTTAATCAATATGAAGATGTTTGTTTGAGTATTTCCCAGTAGAACGACAATTATGCAGTGGATTTCGTGGTGCTGGGATAATCTTTCAAAGCAACCAATTGTTAACGGCATCATTAAGGTTGGTCTAGTGAACGACTCACGTTAATACAATGAAGATATCGTACCGGATGTGATCGAGAGCAGCATTGTTTTGGAGCTGGAACGATGTAATCTAGTTGTCGACGAAGTGGATTCTGACGACGATATTGGTTCCGGCGATGGGCTTATCAGCGATGAGTATCAATAAATCGTTATGTGTACTCTAGTAAATTTTAACCATGTGTCCATGTGTTGGATCTTTGAATTTGCATTACTTGTTTGGTCGGTGACGCCTACGACTAAGATGATACGGTAGTGCATTATAGCCACCTCTGATCAAGACATATCGGCCCTATATGGAGTTCTCCTATTAGGAATATTGTATTTAGTGTAGTTCAGATAACTGGGTAATATATTGGCCAGGTCCAACTACCTAATACTAACAAGCTCCGGATCCACGGTATTTAGTGCTTGACCGTGTGATTCATCGATCTCACGACACCCCCCAAGATCCAGTTATAGGAGGCAGCAAGCAACTCAAATGGATTGCAAGATCAACAACTACCAAGACACCAAGACAACCTACACGGCCGGATCCCAGATCCGCCACCAGTGATCCACGTTCGACTACTCACGTGGACCCCGGACCAACTTACCTGGTAGCAGAGCGAAGACTTTCCGCGCTGTTAACCGCATCCCTACGTCTCGCCAAGACATTCAAGATCTTCAATACTTGGACTGCTACTGCGGTTACCGGAGGAGCAAGATCTAGTCCTACCGATAGGTCAACAAGGCGAGGAAGTTGAGCTAATCACGGATCAACAGTAGTATCCCCTCCTATAGCCGGTGTCCTAGGCATAGTGACAAGTCGGATCCAGCATTCTCAAGTATTTTGCTGATCCCGCTCCACCACAGCTTCAGCGCGGTGAAAATGACGGAACGCACTTATACTAGGTGTCCACGAATACCACACATACTAGGTACCACACCAAGCGCCCTCTTAAACTCCACAACGTGCTACAGGGTAAATATGCATGTAACGTTCACTCTATCATCCCCTTGGCGGCTGATGTGGTCGAGCGGGATCTGCGAAAATCACGTTGACGCGGGTCTCGATACCACTGGCGCCCGGACACCGACTAACGAAGCGGACCTCCGATGATCCGTGATGTGGTTGTGTAGTGTTCTCACCCTGTGTGCTGCCCGACGGCGGGTGGGTTACGCTCTTCTAGGAGCTTGTGAGATGCCCTTCGGCGAATGTGAAGCGCCTGGGCTTGAGATAGCGTGGTACTTCTTCCCTCTATCTCGGGGTAGTTGGTCCAGGTCGTGGGTGTGTATTTTTGCCGCGATCTTATTGCTTGGTTGTCGATCCAGGTCTTGTGTGGGTCCAATGTCGGGGAGCAGATCCCTTCCTTTGAGTTTGCTTGCCGCTTGCTTTAGCGGGGAACTAGTTGAGATGAGATCCGATGTGATCTTCCGGCCAAGTAGCCAATGTCTTCCGAAGTGCCTTTAAGTTTAGGCTTGATAGCTCACTTTCGCTTTTGCAACCAGATCAACAATACAAGTTGGTCTTCGCGGGAGTTCCAGCTCCCAAACTGTTGTTGACACATCACATCCAGTTATAACCGGCGTGAATTTTTTTAGCATTCCTTGGTCGTTTCATTGATGAAGATGTGGTACAATGTTTCGTACCATTTCACAATTGTGACCCCTAATCTATATAATAAATTCGTTGTCTGTGTGTGCGGGTGTATGTAGTCTCGCTGAGGCGTACTTTTGATTGGCTGGAAAATTTGCTGCCTGTCCGGCGGAATACTAGTTGATCTCCGCCGATTGTGGAAATCGCTAAAGATATCACTGTACTAGAGGTGATAGGGAAGTTGCTCAACGAGTACGAGCAACTGGAAAAGAAGGAAGTCTCGGAGCGTGCGTTGAAGGCTACCTCGAACGGTGGCAAGATCAAGAACGGGAAGCTCGGGTTAGGCGGCAAGTACAGTGGACGCAAAGGGCAACGAAGCAAAGAAAAACAGTAGCTTCGAGGGCAAGTACTTCAATTGTGATAAATTCAGCCGCATCACGCGGGACTGCCCGAACAAGGCCAACGGCGACGCTGACAATACGGTCTTTGCCGTTGGCGAAGGTTGGTCGAGCGGGTGGTTGATCGATAGCGGTGAAACATCGCACATGACATCCCACCGTGAGGACTTATTTGACGACACGGAAAATTCGACGGCGATTGAGGCAACCATTGCAGACGGAAAGGAGCTCCACATGGCTGGTACTGGGTCGGTATGCCGGACGGACATCGATGGGAAACGCATTCGGACGGTAGAAGTGCTACCGATTCTCAGTTAGACCGACATCATATATCGGTCGGGAAGTTAGCCGAACGTGGTATTCATGTGGAGTTTCAACTAAATTCATGCTCGATTAGAAACAACCTGGAGGCGATCGCGTCGGGGGAGAAGGTCGGCAATGCGTATCTACTAGATGGAAACCAGGAAACGACGCGGTATGTCGAGTACGTGGGTGTTGCCAGTGAGTGGGAGTTATGGCCCGCACACACGGGATACCTGAACGGACACGCGTTGATGAAGGTTGAACGTGCAACGACCGGAATGCCAATTACCAGTCAGAAGACCCAGACTTTATGCAGAGCATGCATGAAGGGCAAGCAAATGGTGACGCACTTCCCTTCACGTTCACGATCTAACCCGTCGCGCGTATTGGAGCTGACTCACACGGACGTTCTGAGGCCGATTAAGCCTGTTTCGAAAGGCGGAACTAAGTATGGCCTCTCGTCGTGGACGACTACTCAAAGTGTGTCGTGGTATACTTTCTCAAGAAGAAAAATTAAGTACCAGCTAGGTAGGTTCCAGGCGATTAAGACGTTGTATGAGAATTGGTGGGAAAATCGGATCAAGTGTCTACACTCAGACAATGAACTAATTACGTGAACTAGATGTTAATATGTCTAAAGATTGGCATCGTTCCTCAGAAGACTGACGCGAGGCGGGTGAACACCTGAACCGCTCAAGTGTATAGTACGATGCCCAGGGTGGCAAACAACCAAAATGTGTTTTGGGGGTCAGAACTCTCCAATGGTGTGATTCAGATAGACAACTGAACACACTATTGCGGAGCTGGCATGTGACCTTGCGGAATCCCTATCGGTACGTTTGACTTTGGTACTAAGTGTTCCACCGAGTTGATATATGCTGACGTTTGGATAACCAAATGTAGCAGGGAGCTGGCACCGACGTTACTTCTAAACGACATGTCAGTGACTGAAAGTGGACTATGAAGACGACCTTCCCAGAGAGATAATACAAATATACAGAGAATTATACAAATATACAGATATGTAGCCCTTACTTATTCTTTTGGACCGTGTAAGGGTCGGTCGCTCGCCAGTCTCACTTGGATTCCAGAAGAGATACTGGTCAACCTCTACTGGTCCTTCTCTCTCAAACAATACGCGCACCACTCCCCACAAAGTAGTATATAACCACTTCTGGAAAGACAAATACACTTCACCACCAAATATCCACAAGTGTCTATCCAGACAACCACTTACAACAAAGTAGCTTCTGGACGGACCTACCCTACCACACAGTAATCTAATCAATCGAGTCAGGGGTGATTACTATAACCTCAGACAAACAGCTAATCTGAAATGGAAGCCTATCCAGACGACCAACTAAAATATGAAATCAGCAGATCACCTCGAGCGCGCGTCGCCCGATCACTAACCGAAATGGGCTTGATAACTTACTCGAAGACGACGTGCCGACCTTCCTCCCTGTCGATACGCCACACAAGACTCCACTTGGGGTCACTCAGGTACGCTGCCCGAAAGTCGACTCCTTGCTTCTCCGCTGACACACAACTACCGCTCACAAACAAAGACGGCCTGAAGGTGCTTGTGCTTTAGGTGGCAAAACGAATTCTCTGTTAAAATATAAGTCTCTCTGTCAATCCCTTCAGATAGTTCTAACACATGCGAAATAAACTTGGTCTCAATATAGGTCGACACTCGCAATCATCCAATAGTTTCGGATCTTCAAGTACATAACATATCTGGTCGGTCGGGCTCGTCGGTCATTAACCTATAGTCTGAACTATAGTCAGAGTTTCGAACCCTAGAATCAGGTCCACACATCCATTGATTGCGATACCTCGATATCCGAAAGTCACTTCTCGACACCGGTCGCAACTTGTAGGCATGGTGATAGTCCAGCCTTACCATCATTCCACTTACACATTAGGATATCCACATCACCTTCTTTTTCGCTAATCCATCTCCTTTCGTGTACCCATCTTCTGGATACCGGAAATACGTCCATCGTATTTCATCCAATAAATCATCAACAAATTGCAATAGTCTCACTCCACAGTCCTAGACCAACTTAGTTGGAATGAGTGCTGAGAATTTTCCTCCAATCACAACTCGTCAAGACAGTACCATACATACCTCAACAGAATGGAATGGTGGGGCGAATGAACCACAGCATTATGGAAAAGCGCGGAGCATGCTTCACTACAAAACGATAACAGCGTTGAAGTGGGTAGAAGCGGACAATACGGCAGTGCATTTGTACAATCGGTCGATGAACAGTGGGCTGCCAACAATGACGCCAAGTGGAGCTGGGTTTAAGCGGAAACCGCGACTGGACCACTTGCGTGTGTTTGGTTTGGTCAGGGTTGCTCATGCTAACGATGCGAAACACACGAAACAGGATTCAAAGGGCTTCAAGTGTATGTTCCTCGGGTTCATCGAGAACACGAAATGGTACCCCGTGTACGACTTGGAGACAAGGTTACCAGGTCGCTTAAACAAGACGAGCGAGAAGTGAACGACATCTACGACTCGACGCGAGTAAGAAATAATGTGGTCATCCAAATGACGAAGGACGTCGAGGATAGAGCCGTTCGAAACCCGTTCAGCAACGGCCAACGGTAGCCGAGCCGGTGAATCCGGTGGAGAAACCCATAGAGGGCATTAAGATGTCCGAAACAGAGCAGCAGGAACAACGGGACCAAACATTGGTACATACCGTAGATTACCAACGTCCGTTGAATGATACCATGGTGTTCCACCCCGAACCCGAACGTCTACGATGATCTCACGAACCGGCGCTTCTTCTAAGTGATGATCCTACTGATATTGAAGAGCACAAGATGGCGAAGGACGATGACCGAGATGATGATGATCACATCTGGCTGCCATCGCCTAAGTGACAACGTATGGACAAAGCCGGTTCCTTGTGGGAACCGATATGACTTATTCCGCACGTGTTGAAGGTGCCTATCACGTATCGACAAGCGACGGATAGTGACGAATCCAAGAATTAGATAAAGGCGACGAACGCAAAGCTGAACGCTCACGCAGAAGCCGGATCTAGAACAATGAATGGTCGGAAATCGGATGCGAAACCGATAGAGTGTAGATGGGCATTCGCTAAGAAACGTAACGAGCATGACAGGTGATCCGGCATAAGGCTCGACTGGTAGAGAAGGAATTAAAGCCGAAGTTTGGCAAGATTTCTTGGAGACGTACTTATCCAGCGCCATCATGATTTCGATCTAAGTCGTCCTATCAGTGGTGGTAGCGGTGTCGTACGTGACCGGACAATTGGATGCGGGCACGGTTTTCCTTAACAATGACCTGAAGGATCGCGGCTACATGGAGGTGTCGTATGGAATTGCGAACCCAAATGGGCATGATGTTTAAGTTGGACAACGTGATCTATGGGCTCAAGCAAAAAGATAATGCATGGCACAAAACGATCCATCACGTGTTCATGAACATTGGTTTCAGGTGCTCGTAGTGCGGACCAGTTTATATACGTAAGTGGCATAAACGGCCAATACGTATATGTCTCTCTGTGTGTTGATGACCTGATCATTACTGCTAAGAACCACAAGAAGATTAATGAGGCAAGGATAACATTGAAGAACTAGTTCAAGATGACAGAGTTGGGCATGGCAAAGTTTATCCTTGGATGAAGATCGACCAAGGCCACGTCAATGACATGCTGATGTTCAAGCAGACATGCTATATCAACGACGTGGTACAACGTTTCAACCCGGAGAATGCCAAGGCTGTGGAGAACTCGTGCAAGGCGGGTTTGAATTTGTCGAAAATGCAGTCACTAACTACGGATGCGAAACGGAACGAGATGCGGCCGAAACCATACCGGTCCCTAATGGGTTGCATACTATATATTACGACGTATACCCTCCCAGACGTGCCATACGTAGCTATCACGTTTCTTGGAGAACCTTGGACAACAGTAATGGAAGGTTACAATTCGTGTGCTCCGTTATTTGACGACAACACGCGACGTTGGGATCATTAACGACAGGTGAAATGGTAAACATGAAAGCGTATACGGATGCAGACTGGGAAAGCAATCTTGATGGTCGACACGCAGTCAGGCACTATGTTGATGAATGGCGGCGCGGCGGTCGTATTCAAGTCGAAGTATCAACGCACGGTGGCGTTCAGCCCGGCGAAGGCGTAGAATATTGCGCTCAGCCTATGTACACAAGAAGTACTGTGAATGCTCGCATATTACCTCGGCCATGAACATAAAGGAACAACCCAAATGCGGGAAGCCAAGCAGGGCACAATCGCGTTGAATTACAACGCAGGGTACAACCACACACCAAACACGTTTATATTCGGCATCACTTTCTCCATGAAAAATTGGCTCGTGCTATCATCACGGTGGGCTACATGTACATGCTTACCGTAGATCAACTGACGGATATTTTGTCCAAGGGTCTGGAAACGAAGATACTTGGTTTCCTATGCAAGGCAAGTGACATTCATGGCAAGCCCGATCAGCATTAGCGGCGAGTGGGGGTATTGACCTGATGCGCGCCTAATGTGCTCCATCCCATGTACTGGATATGACGTATGGGAAGAGTACGACATGTGCCATATGTGATGATTAGGCGACCTTTCACGGGAAAAACAACGAACATTGAACCACATCGTTCGATGTTAGTGAATCCTAGCGATACTATTGGCGGATAGTAACCAACATGGTTATACGAATGGAGAGAAAAACAAACGCCGAACTACGTCGTTCGCTGTTAGTAAATCAAGCAATATGATTGGTTGAGATAAGCAACCATCGAGCTACGTCGTCATTCTACATGGATGGACACATGGCAGATTTGGAAGATTGGACGAGAACAATTATTGGAAGCGATAGCGAGCATCAGGGACACATGCGGAAACACAAGCAAGGTAAATGCGATGGTGAAAGGCAACAACAAGCAACAGGAGAAGTAGGAGCAGGACATGAGATTAGATTGGACAGCTAATATAATCTCACTTCGGCATTTGCTCTCAAACTAACAGTTCAAACCAACAAGATTCGCGCATCTTCTGTACCTACTAACCTATGCTAAGACTGAATATTATACGCCTAAATGAGTAAACGTAACTCCCTTCTTCGTTGGACTCCACCAGAAGAACTTAGAATCGGTTGTGACAGCAAATGTATTTACACCTACAATGGAGGCAAACGTGTTTGCCCTTGGAATGTGTATTTTGGAGGCTGGTTCCTTGCGAACTCCCTGTAAACCTTATCAGAAAGGGATGTTCACGTTGCATTAATGACTGGACTGTGATTAACCCACGGACTTTGGATTTGGTCACAGACGCACAATGGAGTATACCGTCATTTTGACCTGGTTTGAGGCCGAAATGGCGGCCATTTTTTTATGGTCAGTGGTCTTTTTATTTTTGGAAATCGTTCACCTCTAGAGCAAAGCCATTTCCAAAATCACCAACCATTTTCGACATAGGCAACTATTTCACTTGACATTCACTCTTTTTATATTGAATTTTGTATGCATGTTTAACGTCACACTTTCGCAACTAAGCAGTGAGTCTATCGTATGTGTAGCTCGATGTGCCGCTATGTGCCAGCGACCTTGGGTCACCGTGAGCCACAACACGCTCGCACTACTGTAGATTTACGTTTAATCACCACGTTTGAAGTATATGAAATTTAGCACTGTGTTATTGCATCTAGCAAACAGAGTGATGGTCTCAAAAAATTATCACTTGTCCAGTGTGATGGTGGCATGCAGATCCACATCCTGTAACAGCTCCTCCAACCTGCAGCTAGTACACTTGGAGTGAGCTCTGTGGGAAATAGTGAAGCAGATCGCGTACAGCATCATGCTGTTAATGTTCAAGAAGACACGTGCGAACATTCAAGGACACAGCCGCTGCTGAACTTGCACTTGGGTGCAATCAGAGCAAACTTCAAGGGCAGCTCTCCCTGGACTGCCAAGATGGCAGGTGAGAGTGCCTTTAAGTTTAGGCTAGATAGCTCACTTTCGCTTTTGCAACCAGATCAACAATACAAGTTGGTCTTCGCGGGAGTTCTAGCTCCCAAACTGTTGTTGACACATCATATCCAGTCCTGACCGGCGTGAATTTTTTTAGCATTCCTTGGTCGTTTCATTGGTGAAGATGTGGTACAATGTTTCGTTCCATTTCACAATTGTGACCCCTAATCTATATAATAAATTCGTTGTCTGTGTGTGTGTAGTCACGCTGAGGCGGACGTTTGATTGGCTATCGAATATCACCTATTTCAGTGTTTATAGGTTCATCGTAATGTGTCACACGCAAAATGCATAATCAGATTTGAGTGATTACTCTACGCACATAAATATAGTGATGTGTCACACGCATAATGCATAATCAGATTTGTATGATTACTCTACGCACATAAATGTTGTGTGAAACAATCGCAAATATTTTGTCTTTAGAGGATTTATTCCTGTAGACCACTAAAAGTTCTTTGTAGCGACCTACTCTAAGTAGATGCAACATTATAGCCGCGCAGTCTGTAGCGTAAACAGCTTCATACATGCTCACAATGTTTATCCTTTAGAGTACCAAAACAACTGCTCTACATAAACACGTTTATGGCTACACCAA
>NBNE01000962.1:0-15644 GCA_002215365.1 Phytophthora megakarya | reverse complement strand
TACAAGCGGGTAACACGTTCTCCAACTACCCCCATGCACTCTACGCGCCGGATGTCAAGTTTCAGCCAGCCTACCGACCGACGGGTCGATTTACAGAACAGAAAGTGTATTTCTCTGCGAAGCACAAGCTATATGGTTTCAAGGTAGAGTGCTCCGTTGCACAATCCGGTGTTGCCATTGACGTATCAGACCACGCTCCTAGTTCAAGGCCGGACCTTACTATGATGCTCGATCGTCTTTCAATCCACCGTCAAATGTTAATGAAGGAGGACGATTCAGTGCCTGAGCTTGGAGGCGAACCGTCTCAATTCTCTCAGATGTGGAGTGTCTTAGTGGACAAGGGTTATCAAGAAGCGGGACGGGTTCTTCGTACCACTCAGCCCCGGAAACAGTCGTGTGGAGACACCCTAGACTACGAAGACATCGCACGCAACAAGGCGATCTCGGCAGACCGTGTTCTTGTCGAGAATTTCTGCGGACGTATGTGTTTGCGGTGGTAAGCTACGTATGCTACTTTCAAGTGGAATGAAAATCGTTTTGACGGCGTAGTTCACCTATGTTCTGCACCCACGAACTACCATGTAGGTCTGATGCCACTCCCTGCTCGTGACAATGAACACTACGATATGGTCCTTTCCAAGTACCAAGGAATGGGGGAGCGTATTCGGACTCAACGGGCTAGGTCCCAACGTCACTATCGCATGAGACAACAAGTTCATTCGCGCCCGGCTCCATACAACACTCGAATGCCTGCATCTCAGCGATAAATCCAGTTTGACTCTCAAGAATCATTTGCTTTCTAGATCGCCTTCTTCAGGCCTTTTCAAGCTAGCTTCAAGTTAAGCTAGGGATAGAACAATGATTTTAAGGACGATTGCTTTTAGTTCAAGTGTATGCGTTCTAAATACTAGCGACTCGACTTCCCAACTCAACATCACATAGATGTAATCAGACTCCGTGCAGCTAGATAGGATTAGGCTGCAACTTGAAAGCGGTGAAAACCACGGAAGCCACATATGCCAGGTGCCAACTAATACCACACCACGCGCCCTCTTAAACTTCAGAACACGCTACAGGGGTATGCATGTAACGTTCACAGTACTTCGGACCGTCACCCCATTGGCAGTTGATGTCAAATTGGAAAGTGGTTCGAGGACTGCAAGTGTCGACGCCATGACTTGAACTTGCAGTCTACTGAATTTTTAAATGCATTTGTCTACCGAATTTTTAAATACACGTGTCAACCAATTTTTAAATACATGTGATAGTGCTCCATGCGACTTTTCGTTAGAAATCCTCTCAAAGTTAATTTAGAGCCACAAATGTAGCCAACTGTTTTTCATAGGATCGTACTTAAGCCATAAGTAACTTGCTGGATATCTAGATTACGGCGAGATGCACGTCTATTCTATATAACAGTTGTTTTGCTGAAAATTAGTGTCCACAATCCGTAAAAGCATCTTTTTTTGAGATATAGTTACAAATTCGTATGTAACTGAGTTTTATTCGAAATGAAGTAGCATGTGCGACAACACACTTTTTGGGACTGTTATCTATTGGATACCAACTAAAATGCTGTTTTTCCACAAATGTTACAGGATAGATTTGAATTAAATTTTGTATAGTTCGTAATTCGGCAAAAGCTGCGACAGGCATGTACACGTTTGCAGCTCGGATGCGCTATGCACTAACCTGTCGCGAAAACCGTATCAAAGATCGTGTTGACACAAATCTGTACCATACATAGATCGTCTTTGCACTAGTCTGTACCTTACACAGATCGTGTTTGCACTAACCTGTACCGAACATGATGACAAAGGATACGTTGTCCACAAACATACACAAGGAGTCTACGTACAAAGAGCTTTATGTTACCGAGCGACCTTCATGCTTCATATATACTAACAATCTATGTGTCTTCCAGACACCTCTTCAGTCAATTCATCGTTGCTGCTAGAGTGACCGTTGCGATTGCTGTCTTGGCAATGCTAATCATTTGAGAATCCGCAAGTTGCTGAACCAGCTCCGGCTCGAAGTGCTCGTATGCGAATGTGAGCTCCTTGGGGTACGTTAGTACCGTTTCGCCAAAGGTCGTGCCATATCTGGCTGCATATTGCTGAGTTGAAGATTCTGCCGGGTCATGTTGGCGTACTTTGTTGCAGACGTAGATCCGCCCCATTCTTCCTTGGGAATTAAGGCAAGTAGAATAGAAGTATGTGGTCTCCCAAACAGGCTTGTTCAATAGTCACTAAAGCACGGAATAAACTGCATATGCGTCCAGACGTCTCCTTCTGACGGTTCGATTGCTAATGCGTACTTGTCGGAATACGGTAACCTGCTCAAGCGGATGTGCAATTCGTACATGTAAACGTGGGGATTTGGATTTCTCAGTCAGCTCATAAAACATGAATTCGACAGATGAGTTGCCTTCAAAGTCACTTGGAGCGGCAGCCAACAAGATGGCTTGTAGATTTTCAAGGAAAGCATATTGTTCCGGCACCGATTTCTCGGGGAAGCGTGTGGCGTAGCTTTGTTTGTACAGGATGTACATGTTGACAATGGCAACATCCACTAGTCAGAGCAATATGACATGGTAGTATTTCTTGAGCCGCACAACCATCTGAATTGAAAAGCGCTGAAGTCTAAGTTGATCGTGACGATCTGTTCCACCCATATGCGGTGGAGCGGGATCTGTGAAAATCTTGTTGACGCAGGTCTCGATACCACAGGAGCCCAGAGACCGACTAACAAAGGGGATCCTCTGATGATCCGTGATCAGGTTGTGTTGGTGTACCCGACGACGGGCGGGTTATGCTCTCCTGGGTGATTTGTGCGGCACCTTTTGGTGATATAGCTGGGCTTGTGATAGCGTGGAACTGCTTCACTCTACCTCGGGTCGGTTGATCCTGTCGCGGACGTGTCCTTGAGCTGCGATCTAGGTGCCTGGTTGTCCACCCAGGTCTTACGGGGTCCAATGTCGGAGATCTAGCTCCTTTCTTTGCGTATGCTTGTCGCTTCCTGTAGCGGGGAACTTGCTGGGTTGAGATCTGACGTGATCTTCAGGCCAAGCAACCAATGCCTTCCGATCAGCCGTATGTACTTGAGGACAAGTCACTAGGTAGGGTAAAACTGGCCTATATATTATCCAGGCTAAACCGCTACACTAGATCACGAGTCCTTACCTTCCGCGCGCTTGTGAGGCCAATCCCATCGCCGATTCCAGGCGTGGCGTAGGCACTTGTGTGGCATAGAGCAAATTCGAGTTTGTTTACGTTTATCTCTATATCCGCTAATCCCATCCTCAGTTGCCATCTTACGATCACCTGACATCCGGATATCTCTCTGATCCTGAGATCTGCCGATCGTGATCGTGATCGACCCTCTCGATGGCGATCTTGAACCGCTTACTCGATCGCGAGCATGCACTGCGATCTCGATCGTGATCTTGGAAGGCTGTCTCGATCTCGATCCTCGACCTCCTTCTCGATCGTGATCGTCGACCACTTCCTTGGTCCACATCATATCTTGGCCCTGTGTCACCGGTCTCCTCCGATCCCTGTCTGCTCCCATAACTTCATCATGGAACGCCATTCTCTTGTGATCTTCGATCGCTACCTTACCTTGGTCCTGGATCGTCGTTCACCGTTGATCTTTGATCGCTGTCGCACCGGGTGTTGTGATGTCATGTACGGTAATCCCTGTTTGCTGCCTTTCCATGGTCCTGGATCACCAGTCATCGGCAAGCCCTGTCCGCCATCCTACTTTGATCCTTGATGTCTCAGACCGGTGCACGACGGAGGCATGTCGCCATCCATCACTCCAGGGGTCAATCTTGGGTCATCCGAAGTCAACGTCACTCACCGGCGTTGTCGCACGCTAGAACTCGGGCAGGTGACCCGATGTCCCGGCATGGGTGGGATTCGTCGCCTGGTCCGTCTCTATCTCGCGATCTGGCGGCCGAGGTTGCCTTTCTCGTGAGATCTTATTCGCACTTCATCACACATATAATCTTGGTAGTCTTTAGCAAGCTGTGGGGCTGGCACCTGAAGTTATATTGTAGAGCCTCTTTCATGCCGCTTCAAAACACTAGGCTCCGTAGCGCAACCGTTGCAATGAAGTAGGCTGATTTTTTGTCCATTCAGCATGCAGCCACCATTTCAGGATAATCGTGGGCTTTGCCAAGGCGCAAGGTACCCCGAAGTATGTTCTTGGGCATATTCTTCTTGTCATATACTATTTCTTTGCAATAGCATCTACTATCTGTTCCAATTGTACCCACGTGATACAATTGTTTCTTGAAAAGAATCACCGACAATAAGACACTGGATTAGAAGCAGTCTTCATACTACATCGAAAAACCCTGCTAGAATATCAATGTCGTGCGTCATGAGTCAGTTACAATAAGTCGCTTAGTTGCGCCACGTAGGACGGGTTCAAGATTACTCAGAACAGCATTGGGACCAGCATTCATATCTTTTCTGTCACTACCCACTTTTCCTTGTTATATTTCCGCTCTCCACAAAAACAATTATATGGCTGCTGAAATATGTTGTGATATAATATATGTAGACCACAGTATATCCCGAAGTGGTATCACATGTCGTGTGCAGCTTTGTTCCCCATTTATGGGGTTTGGCTCGCACATACTGTCTGACTGGATTATAGCGGCTACGCATGGGTATCATACCCTCATCAAATAAAATTCGAGGACCGACAGTCATCACAGAGAGAAATGTTTCGTTGATCATGTCTGAAATGCTACTAATTTTCCACGTTTTCATTCTCGTTGCCTCGGAGGCTTCATTGTCACTAAAGTGCAATTTCCGAATAATCTCCTCAAAACGAGGACGGCCATAAATTTCCCGAATGTACCTTTGGAACTGCTCCGAAGCTTTCTACAGACCAGTGTTTCGAACGCCTGCCTCGGTGCATGCAAAGATATCTCGACATCAAAAGGCCAATGAAATTGACGATCTCATGAGGCTAAAACGCTTTCACTCTCATCATTTCAAGTTCTCGTTGATGGGGGTTAGACCCACGGTAGTCAGGGTTATTTCGCTGAATGCGTTCTTTACGAGCAGACCATTGTGGTGAACGGGATCAGCAAAATCTGCGAACATGCTGGATCCGGCTTGCCACTGGGCCCAGGACACCGACTAAAGGAAGGGATACTCCTATGATCCGTGATCAGCTGAACTTCCTCACCTTGTGTACCCGTCGGTAGGCTGGATCTTGCTCCTCCGGTACCTGCAGGAGATGGTCCAAGTGAATGAAGATCGGGCGTCTTGGCGAGACGCAGGGATGTGATCAGCAGCGCGGAAGTCTTCGCTCTGCGGTCGGTAGTGGGGATCCGGGGTCTGCACGAATGTTCGAGTACAGATCGCCGGTGGCCGGATCTGGATCCGGGCCGTGTTGGGTTGCCTTGATGTGTTGTCCTTGAGGCCTTTGTTGTTCGTGATCCTGGGATCCCTTTACTTGCTTACAGTCTCCGATGACTGGATCTTGAGTTGTTGTGGGGAGATCGAAGGATCGACGACAAAGCAATAAATGTCGAAGATCCGAAGTTTGCACGTCACTAGGTTGTCGGATCTGGCCAATATATTATCCAGTTATCCAAACTAACGCTAGATCCTATACTCTTAACACGCGGATCGCCTTGTGGGACTGATGTAATATCCCGATCCGTGGTGTCCGTAATACACTAAGTGTGGATCAAATAAAGAAACCTACCACTTGTGCCCAATGATGCAAATTCGATTATCTGTTATTCCTAAGTCCTATATCATAGCTTGTCGTACCTCTACAACGCAGGATCCGCATGTCTGATTACTGCTTCCGTAGGAGCAGCTGCTATATCTCAGGATCTGCGCGTAATCATCTGATGTCGACACTCCAAAGTCGGATCCAGATCCCTGCTTGACCTTCTTAATCACCACCAAAACCTCGTGATCTGTAATCTCCAGAGGTCCCTGAATACGTATATGCCCAGGATCCGGCATGACTCTGATGTTTCACTGCGGATCCGGCTCCGCGTACCCACAAAGTTTATGGGTATTCACAAACTTTCCCCACCTGCGGATCCGGGCCTTCCGATTTCGGATCCTCGGCGGCGCCTTGATGTCCATACCTCCCAGATATATATCTTCATATATCCGGGGCTACGACTAGTTGTCAATCTCTATACCGAACAATCCGGATAGTTCCTTGATGGCATTTCCATCAATCAATCTTATTCCTGTGAAATTTCCACTCCACTTCACCACACCATTCAGCTTGGGAGCATCCTTTGAGTTAGGTAAAGTATCGATTAGATTCGTTGGCAACTTTTTATCCACATCACCTTGGGCAACAAAAGGTAGAAGAGACTTCTTTCATAATACCAATGTTCTGAGCAGTTGATGTTGGCACGGCTTTGCAATTTTCCAGAGCGGCAGCTTGAACGCGAACACTGCCACGTATCATACAAATAAGCATCCGTTATAACAGTTAGTATGTCAAATGAAAACGTTATTGCACCAAATACATGAAATCATACTTCTCTCGTCAAACGTATCCCAGCCGCTTTTGCTCATTTTGTTTAGATCAGCTTTGCTCAACCCAGGTGTCCCAATCGGGGGATGCACTTTGTTTGGTATAGTTCCATCGTCGTCGACCAGGTCCTCATCATTCTGTTGTTCTTCATCGCATCCACTTCTGCTAAACACAATCTCATCGTCACTTTGACAATTGTTGACACTAAACTCCTCATCATCTCCCAATAACATATGACCCTCTGCATCTATATTTTCGTCAACGGATGATCCCACGTGTACAACTTGATTCGATACTGCTGCATGTGAAGGTTATGATATGTCAATCCTTGCTGAACTTGATTGCACCACTGAGCCCGAGAGACGGTGGCGGGTACGGGATGCAGTTTCAAACGTTCGCGAAGATTGCCTCATTACACGATATGAAAACGACATGGATGTCGGCTTGTTTGCCGTGGACGGATCAGCAAAATTAGCTGGCGGTGGGGTCAGAAACGATGCAGCTGGAGCGGGTGGCGAATTCAAAGTGGATGCCACTGGTGAAGGGCATGCCTTCTGCTGTTTATTACGTTTCTTGCTGCACGCAGTAGTAACCCCAACAATGTCTAAACAAGATATCCGTGAGTGAAAAAACGTCTGCATCTGTAAAAATGATAATTTACCTTCTTCGGCTACATTTTAAAGCAGCTCTGTTTAGCCCAGATAGTAATCGATACCACGGCGCGCTGTCCTGGGCAGCGCCTATCCAGTTGGAGTGTATATCATGTTAACAGCTCGATACCCTTTTGATATATAGTTTTAGTGGCGCCGCCCACGCGATTTTAGGCGCGTCCAAATTGTGTTGAAAGTGAATTCTTCGTCCATGCCTGCTGCTTGTTGTCTTACAAGTCGTTTTTTGACATGAAGTGAAGGAGGGAAGCGCGCGATTTTTCCCGCTCGATCTTTTAATCAATGAATTGTCTATGTCAATATCCGCTACAAAGTGGAACTGCACGATATATCCTAACGTTTGTATGACTGTACTTGAAGTTTGTATGAGTCACTTTATAACCTTTAACGTACAGGACACTAAAACGCTTAACCTATAAGTTACAGTAGTTGGTGCACAATGGGTTAACGTCGACTCGAATCAACAAGTCGTGTTGCGCTCTGTAAATCGATAATTTTTGAAGAGCCCTCTTTTTCGTTCTATCTTCGTTCAGAGGTAATCATCGTTCATGTTGCTTTATCAGCCAACTACCGGGGTCAGTACATATCATATATATGTTTTCGAAAGCCTCTGTAAATCCTTTTCCTGTAGTTCCAAGACCCTGCAAATTCTTTTCCCAGTGCCAAAATGTCACGCTCCGGTGGTCGCACACCACATATAGGCAGTCTCTCGCATTGACTAAAATAACAAAGGTCAAATACATAGTGTATCCATTACCGAATTACCTTTGTTATGGCATTCTATATGTTATGGTATATTGTGCGTTCTACCCAAAATTTCCTTGCGCGGTTCTTTCAATTGCGAAGGACTTGACCGTGTATAGCACTCGACTAGGTACGATGCCACATGTCAATGATTAGAAATATAACATTTGTTTATTCATTGAGCGATTCATAAATAACTTGAATTTTGTATGCGGAGGTGTTGGTCTATTCGCAAAACCCATCAAAATCAGCAAATTTAGGCGGAATTCACAATACATGGCTGAATTGGCCAATCAGATAACTTCAGAAAGCAGATAGTATACCATCCATTTCTACACCATTATTTGACTTTGGCAGTTGTTGGAAGCCAAGAACAAGTACTCAAGTACTCCCACTTAAGTGCGAATCCTGGAATAATCTTGGAAATTTCAAATATCGCAAGTTTTGTCCTAAGTACGGAAATGGGCGAGTCAAAGTTCTTCTACAGGGGGTTAACGAGAACAAAAAGGCACCCTCAGGGAGCTCCTGTGAGGCATATCCATTCCACTGGGCTCCCGAGGCGCAAATGCTACGATTTTTGCAAAGTTTAAACAAGTTTGAGCACGTAAAAGCCTAAATCCTGGCCTCCAACGGTTCCGTTTGATTTCTGTATGAAATATATGTTTTATGACATACTCAGTACACAGAAATGCAGAGTCTATGGAGTACGGTATATAACAAAGATAATTCGGTACTCGGGTAAAGGTAATAATGGAACTCGATGTATCGGATGAAGCACGAATACACCTAGAGAAACAACACCATTGATTATAGGAATGTGTACTCTACTTAAGTGCAGGTGTATATGAATTTAGGGCTTTTTGAACTGTGGGTATACCAATACGGTAGAGGTGAGAACTGCGTGTAGGTAGAAAGGATAGTAGATGGCGTGAAAGATACAAAAAGTAAGATCTCATGACATTCGTCCATGAATGCTACAATTTTATGGTTAAAATAGCGCAGTGGCTTTGATGCTTTGAATAGGTAATGCTTCTACTTTCCAATCAACGATGGACTGCTACTATATATGTACTGAGTACGCAGTGGGCACATGATGTACGTTATGGTGTGATCGATGTTCTATACAGTAACTGGAAGAAATAGAGTAGAAATATGACTGAGGACTAAATTATCGTAAGTGAAGATCACTGCACCCATAGCGCAATGCAGTAGGGGCTGTCCCTTGATAGAACAATTGAAAAATAACTCCGCGAAGGCTGCCTACATTAATTCGCAGATTCCGGACGGGGTCCAGACGAAAACATACGGAGCAACAATTCGCACCAGAAAATATGTGTCCAATCAGCAGAGACTTATTCATTCCAGACGGCAGAGCATAATAGATTGATGAGCGTTTATACCAATTAGATGAATTGAACAAATCAATGGCAGTCCGACAGACAGCTTCTCAGCTCTTTCGGCTTTTTTCGTCGCGAACGGTCAAGACCCCCAAAGCACCAGACAACCGTTTGTTTCGTGGACTCTCTTGCATCACACGCCCCCGTAGCTCAACGGAAGAGCGAGAGGCTTGCCTCCAGGCGCTGGTTCGACTCCAGCCGACAGTTATGTTTTAACCTTGTTCTGTGGTGTGTGCTTTCTGTGTCTGTGTTTTGTGTGCTGTCAGAGTCTGTGTGCGATGTACGTAATGTATCGTGTAACGGTTCCGGTGTCTGCAGTCTGACGCTGTCCATAAGTGTGAGCGAGGAGTGCAAGCATCGATTATGCAGCCACAAGATTGCAGTGCGAGGAACTGAACTCCAAGGGAACGGTATGCGTCCGGGTGTGACGTGCGTAACATCCTCCATCTCTTCCGCAATGACGATGGCTTCTGTGTAGGCTTCTTGTGATCAAACTTGCAGAGACGCTCGTTAGCTGCGTTGTCCATGTTGACGACCAACTCACATAGTGCGTTCTTCCATGCTTGGTACGCTATATCATCAGATTTCGACGACTCGGCGACGACTTTGAACAGCATCTGGTACAGTACCATCATGATATTGACTGCGGCTTTCACGTCTGCGCGTTTGTTCTGTTCTCGTTTTTCTTTTACTGTTTGCCAGATGGGGCTCACGTACCAGTTCAGGACTCAACCTACCAAAGTTGTAGCCGTTGCCTGTGCGGGTGTTGCAGCGAATTAAGGTGCGTCAGCCGTGGAGATGGACGGGTCTTCTGTGCGCTGTGCAACAGAAGGTTCTCGAACTTGCGCACGAGCCACCAGTGATGCGTGTGCATCTTCGAGACATGCGAGACGTTCACCGATGGACGTGAGCTGATTGAGCACGCTCTCCAGTACTGAACCGATCTGCTTCTCGCTTCCAGCGGCTACGTTTCCGATGTGGAGGTGATTAACAATGCGCCAATGCTTCCCCCAACCGCAGCACTTTGCCACCGACACGGACGACGCAAGACGCGAGTTTGTAGTCGAGATGCCGCGTTCAAGCTCGCCAAATACCGGGAGACATGCGTGGTCGGCAGGCGTTTGTGTGTGGCTTCCAGAACTTCTTCGAGGTGCATGAGAAGGACAGCAAATGTGGCATCGACTACTTTTTAGGCAACGTTGAAGCGAGCTTCAGGATGGCCAAGAACATGTCGGAACAGCTCGTTGCGCGGCGTTATGAGCTGGCCAAACTCCACGACGGACAGACTGTCGCGTAGATTACGAGCGGACGGCTTCACTACGGGTAAGTCTGGAGATTCGTAGCCTGCTAACACCTTGCCGACTGACTGATCTTCTTTTGTTGTTGTACCTATGTAGGCAAACGTGTTCGTTAACTACTCCAGTAACCATGAACCACGAGTAGATATCCACTGGATAGCAAGTTTAGGTGACGCATTTGCATATGCGGCAGCGCTTCGGCGAAGGGAATTGCTCGTCATGTCTGGCGTGATCATCTGGCGAGTAGTAGGTGACATTGAGCTCGTTCCTGATAACTTCCGTGATATAACTAGCAACATTTGGCCGTTTTCGCTCTCGTTTTGGAGGAGGCTGTGCAGTAGATGCTGCTTGTTCTTCGTGGGTTTCCCAGTAAAATACTGCTTCTTCCTGCGAATATGTCTGCTGCCCTGGTAAATCTGAAGTTGCGTAACACGGGACTAGGGGAAAAAGAAACTCGGACGGCTCATCGTAGCACACGAACAGGAGGCCGAAGGCGTACAGCATGCACTGAGGTCACCGCTCGGGGGACTTGAAAATAGATACTCCTTGATTTACCGAAGTCTTGATACGAGCTATATGGAGGAACAGCTCGCCTGACGCCGCGACCGAGACTTGTTGTTTTAGAGCGAAGCAGGTGTCGATCACTCTTCCGAATGTGTGCCACATCATATTTAGTAGCGCAGCATCATGCACTGACTTGAGTCCAGTAGCAACTTCGGCATTCACAACTAAATGTTCAATTAGAATACATACATCATTGAGAGTACACCCTGGAGCATCGTTAGTTTGTACATTTGCCCGTAAGTTGCGTTCCTCAATACCGCTAGCCATTTTGCCTCTGATTTTAGCAACACGCTGTGAATCAGACAGCGATGTTGGATACCGTTCGCGAAGCATGTTAAGGGTTTGAGAGAAATATCCCAGCGCTGTCGACTTCGCGAGCAGCGCAGAGCGTGCTCTGTTTTGTTTGCAAAATATAGAAAATGCTGTTAGTAAAGAGTAGAAATTCTGAGTTGGTAAGGCGGCGACCTGAGCAAAACGAAACATGCATATTATCGAGAGATGTAGTTGTCAATCGTGTAGACTGCAAGAATTCTGCAACGTGCTTTTCAGCTGCTAGTTCTTGCTCCACAGTCCCTGCTGGTGTGTCAAGCCCACGGGAAGCCCGCTGCATTCTTGACAGCAATCTTCGCTATGGCTAGTTGCGTGACGCTCTCTGAACAGCTCACACGCTACAATTCTCTCAATTTCCAGATTTAGCAGACAAAGTTGCACTTATAAGGTAAGTAGGTACTATACTTGGTTTCAGTATGAACACTTACACTGAAAGAAAGGAAGTTGCCGGACGAGTCAGGAAATAAGCTGGCGCACTTTAACCCTAACCCTATATCGGTGAGATTTGTTGAAACTGCTCAGAATGAAACGTCCCGAGAAGGCTATTGGTTATTTTCACCAAAACAGCTTTGGCAAGGTTAGGCTTTCCGTCAAAAATATACTTATCCTACATTAATAAGTATATATCTACTTAGTCATCTAAACATAACAAAACATAGCTCTAATGTGGGTATGTTGTGGTATGCGTAGCGGTTTGATAGATTAAAATAGCTACAATTTGTAATACGGTTTGTAGGCTAAAGCCCGTATTACAGGGGTCAAGTTAGATGACGGGGAATGGCATGGAATACACAGGAATTAGATCTCGGTGTTAATACATCCTACTTTATTAATATCTAAATGAATGAATTTAGTGGTGCATTTACAACTTCGACTTGCGAATATCAGCAACTGCCCTATTTTGCATTCAAATCTGAGTAAACCACGTCGCTATTAACGTTCATAGCGACAAACGTTTCCTGCTATAATTAGCGATACATCTGAGCACCGTAAAGTATATATGTACTGCACTGTCGTGCGACTATAGAGGACTGTACACTAAATGAAGCTCTCTATGAATACTCTTTACACAAATTTCGTAGAAATAACAACAATACAGGTCTTAAAATGTATCAGTTGAGGCTACTTCCTCCAAGTGAAGGGAGAGGACCATTTTTGACCCTTTGTAGGATACCTTTGACCTAATAGTTGTAAGGGCCAGGTTACCTAATAGTTATCTGTTACGGAAGTAAAACCTCCACAAATCTGCTGATTATACTCCACATACTTAACTCAAGTCAAACGGCAATTTCTGGCCTTCCAGCTAGGACAAACGACACTTTTGAAGCTGCGACAATACTACGGATATCCGGATAGGCAATGAAGGACAACACGTTCTTGATTATGCAAAGAGGAAGAACTAATCTTATTACTCATACCCGTAAATTAACGCAATTAGCAATAATGTTGTCTACACGGGTATTAAGAGTGTTTGTCGTTGAGGGTTTTACTATACAAGAAGGTGAAGCTGCACACATTTCATAAGGTCCTGTGTACATCATGCTGTAATATTCAACGAAAACCCTAAAGAGGTGTAAAAAGGTATTAAAATGGTTTAATTAGGGCAGACCAACTAAACCTAATAAGTTTTTGCGAGTGTCGGTATTAAGAGTAGTTGGTATTAAGGATTTACTATACAAGAAGGTAAAACTAAACGTATATGACAAGTTCACCAGCTCGGAAACTCCCTTTCAACCTCTTAGGCTACATAAAAAACAAGATAAGCGTGGAACGAGATAAAATGGCATTATGAATGTATGTGCGTGCACCCAAACCTACCAATAGTAAATTTAAGTTTCATTTTTAATTTACTATCCATTATAGATTTACGTTCCGTTAATACGTATAACATCACTTAAATTTGTTCTTGGACAAAGACCAAAACGCCGTTAGGTGTGATTTACACATCGTTTTTGTCCTAGCAGCCTTTCGTAGAACAACTGTGTAGGGTTGCGCGAAAAACAAGTTGTTCATAAATTAAATCAATTAAAACACGGTCAATAAACAATTGAGAGCGAGTCCAATCACGATCAATAAAAATTCAAACTCAAGTCTATCCTATCACGAAGTTGGGCACGTCAGCTATTGTGTCAATCACGCTTTTACACAGTAGCGCCTTTACATCTGTTCACAGCCATACCTTTTGCTCACAAATCAATTTCCAGCAACACCGTCAGAGCTGCTCACGCCTACCCGAAGCCCCAACTTAATGCCGACCCAACGCCAACTCTGTGAAGTCCTCTTCGAAGATCGAGGCGATGGTCGTTACTACTGCCGCCTTTGCCCCAAGAGTCGTGCAAAGCCCCGCAACGGTGGTTACACTGCTACTCAAGATCATCTTGATCGAAGCCACAGCGGTGTGTACTTGGACGAGTACTACGTTCTGGTTGGCCGACCGAATACAATAGACTCCTATGTTCGTGTCACCGTTGACCCAGCCATCATAAATGCTTACCACTGGATGGACTGGGTCGTCATGGACCATCACAAGTTCAGCTTCTGTGAGAAAAAGAGAACACGTACGTATACGTCACTTGAACCTATGACCCGTTACCAGATCAAGCAGCACCTTGAAGCTCTTGAGCCTGTTGCACAAACGCGAGTTCGGTAACGACTGACAGACTAACCCGTCTGTTTTGCTATCGATGCATGGACTGAAGCAGGTACACACTATGCCGCTATCATTGCCGTGACACCGTCGTTGACGTAGCAGAAAAATTCTTGTCGTCTTTTCTCCGTTTGTGGACGAAGGCGATATGGGTGCGGACCCTTTCGTAGAGCTGCTGGACTACGCGTTGGACGTGTACGGAATCAATGTGGAACAGATTATATTTTACGTCTGTGACCACGCATCTGTTAATGGATCACTATCCTCTAAAACAAGCGTGTCAATGATAGGTTGTGCAAGTCATGGCTTGCGGTTGCCGTTCAGTGGCTCCTCAAGCCTCATCAGCAGCTTCTGGACAAGTTTCACAGCCTAATGATGAAGTTGAATACTATTAAGAACAGACATGCTCTTCGAAGGGCTGGGGTGTTAATGCCTGTTATAAACAACACAACGCGCAGGAGTAGCATGTTCGAGACGTTGGATCGCTACTCTGATATTTCTGTGCACATCGACCTTTCCAACCCCAAGCTTTTAGATGTTTTGTTAACTCCGCTAGAGGAGGCGGAACTAGCTACAATCTACGGGTAGATGAAGAAGCTAGAAAGTGTCAGCAAGCGGCTACAGTCTGGTGGTATCGACGATCCAGAAGCCTCGTTGCTCGACGCGCGTCGCCTTTTTGATGGCATCATCAAGGAATTTTCGTCGACATCGAAGTGCTTCAGTGCCACGGCGTCTAATGTAGTGGAAGCTCCTTCCTTTGAGTCTGACGTCGTTAAAGTACTGTCAAGCAAAGATTCAAAGCTTCGACCTCTCAAAATTGCGGCACTAAAACGACTAGAAGCCACCACCGATGGCGACGCCGAAGTTGACAACAAGAATCTGTCCTTTGCTGATAAAGTACTCCGTGTTACCAGTAAGCCCTCCCCGTCCCGGTTATATCAATCTTGGTTGGATCTCGTCCACATCGAACGAGGTTGAAATACTTTTTTCCGAGCAGGACTGGTCTTTAGTGCCTACCGCCGTGCAATGCACCCAACAACGCTTGAGACCCTTCTTTTTCTCGAGTACAACAGAGATTTATGGGACGCCCAACTTGTTGCAGCAGCACTTAGGTCAAACGACCGGAACACTAGGCAGCGGATTATTTGAAGTTTTAATTGCAAAAAAACCAATTATTGATTGACTCGGAAGGTGACTTCAATTAAATAACAATCTTATTTCGCGCAACCCTGCAACTGTGACGAGAAGTTTGTATAGGGTGTATTTTACCTCTCTAGATGTTATTTGAAGTGCCAAAACTGACTAAATCTGCTGAGGATATTCCCAATGCTCTAGTCAAGTCAAATGTGATATTTTGTCCTAACAGCTAGGACAAACCCGAAAACTGATATGTTTTTCGAGTCACTTTTTCGAGCTGCTACTAGCGATCTGGGCACCCGCTACGCGGGTGCTGTGGGTATGTTTT
>NBNE01000961.1:0-15656 GCA_002215365.1 Phytophthora megakarya | reverse complement strand
TGGAATGAGTGGCTGAGAATTTTCCTCCAATCACAACGCGTCATACCCTTCAGGCGTTGACGCTAGGCCGTTCGTGTCCGTAATATTTTGGTCGACAGCTTTGTTTTAAACGTATCCCACGCAGTCGCAACCTCCGCCGCGGATAGCTGATCCCAACCAAGCCGCTCCATAAATTCCTTCAACGCTTGTTCGACACAGCTTCGTGTGGCCTCTATGGCATACGGTGGTGGTAGGTATGCTTTTGTTTTTTTTGCGACTTTGCACGCATTGTGTAGAGACTGTATATGAAGAACACTCCAGTGCGGTCCGCAGTTGGAAATCCCGCTGGTTCTAGGACAGTTGCTTTCACCCATAGTCGGCCTATATCATTAATATACCATCGATCCAACCTACTGATAGCCATACCGACTCCTTCAACCCGATATTGGTAAGTATGACAATCGTTGTAAAATTGTATTCTCGCAATATCGTCATGGACCTGTGGTGAAGTGCGATCAAGATCTCACGAGAAGAGCAACCTCGGCTGCCAGATCGCGAGATAGAGACGGACCAGGCGACTGAAATCCCACTCCAAGCCAAGACATCAAGTCATTTCCCCACGATCCAGCGTGCGACAACACCGGTGAGTGATTATGACTTCGGATGACCCAAAATCGACCCATAGAATGATGAATGGCGACATACTCATACCGTATCGCAAGAATGAAGGATCAAGGAGAATTTGTGGACAGTAGTCGCTACCGACCAACGAACCAGGACTGTAGCGGGTCAGCAGACAGCGATCGAGGGATGATGGCGACATTGGAGCCACGACTATCATAGATCATGATACGCGAGGTGAAGGCAATCCCAGGTCAAGGCAATATGGTGATCCAGGGTCATGAGAAGGAGGCGGGACGGGATCGTCGAGTGACAGCAGTCATGCGCCCCGATGTCAGCATCAACGATGAAGATCACTGATTGTGATCGGCGATCACGACCGCGATCGACAGATCCCAGGAATTGGTAGGTATCCAGATGTCAGGTGATCGTAGGAAAGCAACTGAGGATGGATTAGTGGATATAGGGATAAAAATAAACAGACTTGAATATGCTCTAAGCTGCACAAGTGTCCGCCCACGCCTGGAATCGGGGATTAGTTTGTAGCGGTTAAGCCAGGATAATATATTGGCCAGCTTTGCCCTACCTAGTGACTTGTCTTCAACTGTTTACTGTTGATCGGAAGGCATTGATTGCTAGGCCTGAAAATCGCATCGGATCTCGACCCAACAAGTTCTCCGCTATTGGAAGCGGCAAGAATAAACTAGGAAAGAGCAAGATCTCCGACATTGGACCCCCCAAGACCCAGAACGACAACCATGCAGATCGGCCACGGCACAAGGACTCACCTGCGATCGAGATCGACCAACACGAGGTAGAGCAAAGAAGTTCCGCGCTATCTCAAGCCCTTACATTCCCACCTTTCCCGATATACGTCGAACGAGTCACCCAGGTGAGCGTAACCCGCCCGCCATCGGGTACACAAGGTGAGCAAGAACACAACCAGATCAGGGATCATCGGAGGACCCCTTCGTTAATCGGTGTCCGGGCGCCAGTGGTATCGGGAACCGCGATAACTAGATTTTCACGTATTCCGCTTTACCACAGACCGGTGGAAAATGATTCGTCAAACTATCCGTCATTTTCCATTGGTCTATCAGATGCCGTAGTTCCGTCGAATTGTGGGTGTTATGTGATGTCTGGTAAGATCTATCAATCATTGAGTTCAAAGTAAACTCTTCACCCAAGAACACTTTTATTCCTGGTGGAAGCTGAATTTCCTGTCGTTTTGTAAAAAAGTGATCTTGTTCGGCCGAGGAGTTTGGAGCGTAACAATTACATATAATCACGTCATTTTTGTCCACCAAACCTCTCACGGCTATGAAGCGATCACTCCAAAAAATTTCAAAAACAGGTCGTGGATTAACAACGTTACTTTTAGGATGGAGAAGTATCGCCACCCACCAGAGCGGTCGTCACACGGTGACCAAAAAGACGAACGTTTGCTATTTATTCCGGTTCGATACCCCCACTGTCTCGAGTGAAGCTGTTTCACCAACGCTATTTCTTCCTCGACCACGTGTGTTTCTTGCAAGGCAATTACGTCAAACAAACCATTAGTTGTACGGCGCCTAAATGATTGCAATCCACCCCGCTCTGTCCTTTTCAGTAGATCCGAAGCCCCGTACATTTTGTGAAATAAAACCAGTAGTAACATCAGTTGCATCTAGTACCGAATAACGCATTTTATCCAAATTAGTTGTTCGCATGATTGCACGTTGTTGACGCCGAAATTCTCGTCGCAGTTGTTGCTCTCGCTCTTGCCTATTCTGCAACGAGAAAAATGCCTCTATAGTGACTTGGCGAAGCGCACTCGGAGGGTTGGCAGCTATGCTGCCTTTAATTCCTGGCTGCAGGTGGCTTCGCATCCGGCTCTTCTTGTGTGGTAGCTGGGAGCGTCGCAGCTTGCGCTGTCGCTAAATACAAGTGCGTGATAGCACTCCAATCTCGGCCCGTATTATCATCTTTGCATAACTATCGAATTTCGGAGTAAGTAACATACCAGATAGAACGAGCAGTATCCTCCATTCTGACTAACAACATATGTGTCCATTGTTGAATCCCATACGACAATACATGTCGTATGTACCAATGCGTGAGAGGCACATCACTCGGACATCTGTGAATTAATTCATCATCTACAATACTTCGAAGTTCATCCCATCGTGTTTCACTTTGGGTTATGTCCATAGATGTATTTGAAGGGGCATTCTCGATGTCCTCATACCACTTTTGCACAACTTACCGGCACTGTTGACCTGGCCCTCGTCATCCTTAATGCCATTAGATTCAATTTTATTGGTGGCAAGCCTGTTGTTCACCCCACAACAGTAGTCTCTCCGTAGATAAGCGTTGAACTGCCAATTCTGGAAATGGAAAGTGCGCGGTCAGGTGTCGCATTGCTTTTCCGTTCTCTACCGGCCACGACTCGCTATCATCATATCCATTTTTTCGCCGTAGAAGTCCGTAGCGCGTGCCATTCTTTTCCATCCATTTTTTGAAGGCTTTATTGTTGGCGCGGTGAAGACTCGCTGCCTTGCGACTGTCAATCGCTGACAATCATTATGGTGATGCCTCAGCCAGTATGCTACTGTAGATTTCAAGATGCACTTGTGTGTGGAACTTGACACAGGTGTGCGCTTCGATTGAGTCTGATATGGATCAATAACTCTGGGTTTGCGAGTTCCACTCGCATACACGTCCACTCCTGACTCCTCCAGAATACTCTGTTCCTCTGTAGCCGCATCCTCCGTCAACGAAGAATAGTCGATGGGAGCGCCGTCAATGTGAGCAAAACCTAAAGTGGTGTGGACATCGTCGAGACGATTTCGCATCGTTGGTCCTGACTGAATATCCCACTGTGTAAATGTGCTGCTAAGGCTAATCCCATAAAATGTCGATGTCTCCTCGGTCTGCATCATCATAATCGGAGCAATATGAGCATGTGCACACTCTTTGAACAGGTTGCAAGCTGCGTCCGGTGATAGTTATACAACAATTACAGCTTCTTGAATGTCGACATTCTGCATCTCATAGCTGTGAGTTGTATATTGGTCCACACGTGTCTCTTATCGTCCAGACATAGATTGACTTCCATGAGTATACAGCCATAGCTCGTAATTCAAGTACTGGTGCACGCGTTCTTTTCGATATATGACTAGACGTTCTCACGAATTTGTCTGCTGCAAAATGTGCATACAGTTTAGCCGAAGCTCCAGCCGTGGATTTCGGTACCTTTGTAGCAGGGTACATTCGCAAAAGTTCTCAGGTTGAATTAATTCAAGTTGAATGTCGTAGCGGAGTTTTGCTCAGACTACATTTAATACATTCTTCTTGATCACATTGAGTATTGCCACATCATCACCGTCTAGTATTAGATGATCCGTAGAGGGGTTGAAAGTCGCAGCAAAGTAGGCCCGAATAAAATGACTGTCTGTGATCCGATACCGTAACTTGATGCCCACCATACGTGGCCATCCACTCTTTCAACACGGTAGTCACACAGACTTCGGTAGAGTGTGCGCAATTAGTTTGTTCAAGGATTGGAGCCAAGTCTGTATTTTCCTTCAGAACGGCACAAGCGTCAATGATGTTTGTTACCGAGACAGATTCCGCCTCCCCGGAGTGTGTTCCCCGTCTTCTCCCCGAATGGATACCGTACCTGTGTCGTCATTTTGATTCACCCCCATTTCAGTAATTTCTGCATGAGACATTTCCATCAAAGAGGAATCCATTGCACCATCTACGAGTGTATGCGCCAACGCTTCATCCTGCTCGTCCTCAATGTCTTCGTTAGAATTGCCTTTTGTCTGTGTCCAGTAGCGCGTACGCAGCACGTGTTTGCTGATAGCGCTCAGAGGCAGAAAGTTGAGCAAACGTTTTGAATTTGATTTTTTTTGGTTTTTAACTTTCGCCCTTGTCGTTTTGCTGAATGCGACGTGCTGTCGTTCCGTGCATTGGTCCGGAATACGAGCATGGTTAATATTCGTCGATTTTAGACTTTGTAATTGCTGAGTTGTCTCTACAATTCTTGAAAAATGTTTGGTTGGACTTTTGGCGCGACGTTGCACTCGATATCCATCGTCATCGGGTGGCGAAACCATCCTGGTCACAGCCGCTGGTAGTTGCACGTGGGCTGACGCCTCTGTGATTTCTGAGGTGGCTGCTATCGTAACCATTTCCAACGGAATATTGGACTCGGACTCTGTCGACATTTCACAATCTTGCTTCTAAAGCGTTCTAGTGCCGCATTCATAAACACTGGGTTCACGTATTCACTTGGCGTGAATTGAAACCAGTCCATAATTTCACCAGTAAACTTACGTTGTCAATTTGCGCGAACATTGGGCAACATCTGCGGAGATACGTTGCATCTGCTGTGGTGGTGTTTCGGATTTAAACATCGTATGCATGGTGCGAGTGGTTCCCTTTTAAAATTATGGATGGTCATTTCCGCGTCTTTCGCTATAATACACGTTACCCCTCGTAGCATACTTGGGCAATCCAGATCCGAAAAAAATACGGTCCAATAATCGTTATCAGCTTCGTTCAAGCCATCCAGACCACGCTGTCGGATGTCCATGACATGGTTAACTGCAATACTGTTGAAGACCGTCAATATCGTGAAGAGGTCCAGCCCTGTTACTCCAACGACATTAATCGCATAGTGTTGGGCAAGTTGCGGAGTTGGTTTGATGCCTACTTGAGTAGCATTAGCACCTGCCAACACTAGTGCTCCTGCTCTAAATTTTAAGCTGCTCCTTCCCATGGTTTTGCTATTCATCTAGACGGGAACACGAACGATATTGCATTGAGTCCGTTGAACGTAATCTGTCATTAAACGCTTCATCATTAAGCTGTCTTGCGCTGTGCCCCCATTCGCTGTGTGCAGTTCACGAAGTATCGACTTTTTCTTGAGATACTTGCACACTTGCAGATTAGAACCAACGTTAGCGATGAGCGTGACCTCGATGTGCCTCTGATGGTAAGCCAACATGCCTGCTCGCTTCAAAGTTGTCGTCGTGCAAGTTAGGAAGGTCGGCGACGCAGGAAAATCTAGGTCTCCTTTCATGTAAGCTGAGAATACCTGTTGTTCGTCCGCAGTCATCTCGCGAAGAGGGGCATCGTCATGCAGCGAGTATATTGCAGTTGCTACTGCAAATAATCTTTTCAATCTCCCGTGAGGACGTGGCCAAGTGGAGTTGACTACGTTTTTGCCATGGTTCGCTTGATTCGATTGGTCACCGCTCGGTCCCAACCTTCTACTCGTGGTGTGATTGTTCCTTCTGGAGCGAGCAACATAAGGTGTAGCTCGCGGCCCTTCCACTTGTTCAGCATGTACAGCTAATGAGCCCGTTTCAACAGTCCGCGACAAAATCATGTCGAGTTCCCTATACATAAAGAGCGGACGTATTTTGAACTCCCTCGCTCTCGGATGCACAGCGATTCAGAGGCTGTTGGTAGGTCTGTTATGGTGTCTCACTCGAAACCACTGTTGTTGTTCATTGCTAAATAGACCCTGTACATTTAATTCGGTTAACTTTCTCTGCAATTGTTTGCGATCACAAGCAATATCATCAAGTAGGCCAGTCTTAATCCATGGACAATGCGGTTACACACTACCTTTTTGAAGTTTCCTTTGTACGAGTCCCCGAGCCGGATGCCCTGGTCAAGGGTAGCGGTGATTAACGGTGAGATTAGTTCTTTGGTTCACCCAAACGCCATTGTTACTTTTTTTTAGCTAATTTAAAAATAAACATTCATAAAACACAAACTTCTGTTGAAACAGCTACTTTGTTTTCAGCGTCACATTAAAAAACATCAATAAAATTCACACTTCCGTTGCAACGGCTACTTTTGTTTCAACGTCACATACACCGCGAGCTTTAACTGCATTTTATGGTTACCATTTGTCCGTTTAACATAAGCTGTGTGCTATATCCTCGATAAGTTTGCACATGATATATTGTGAGAACTGTATATTTAACTGTGTTATGTTTATGGTTGTATTTATTGACAGTACGAGCAGATCACATCGGTTTGGACATTTCTCTTTTTGCTGATCGTTTCACTTTTCCCGGTAATTTCATTCTATCACAAGCGATCTTTTAATTTCTACCATAAGCAATATCTGTAGAGAACGTTACTTTAGTTTATTAGCTTACTAACTTTAGATGCACATTTGTTGTTCGCGATTGTCGAACGTTTCGCCGTGATAATGGAGGACAATCAACAAGATGACAATAGCTCCGAAGCCGAAGAAGAAAATATAGTCTTCTTGATTTCTGGTTTGGGGGCAGTGTACGGGTCTTATATCAAAGCCCATTACGCCAAAGAGAAATGTCTGGTGTTGAAACTAATTGGATCCATGTATTACAAGGAGCTTATATACAGCCGGAGTCCCATACAGTCACATGAGTGTCCGGACGTTTAAATTGTTACTTAAACACTTGGAATCAGAAGACCGCCTGCTGATTTGTATATACAAGTTGACTGGTAAAAGTAGTTGGAAGCTAAAGAGCGATGGTGGAATGGCCCTGGTAGAGTATCGCGGATTGTAAAACAAGAGATCGCTGCCGTAAAAGCTCGATGGAGCAGTCTCGCAATGCTCCGAAGTTCAGAAGTACCTGTGCAAATCCGCAACTCCCCAAAGTTTTCTCCGCATTTCCAAGATTATCTTCGTGCGCTTGATGGAACACATATTCCTATCGTTTCGCCCTCAAAAATTGCGCCTCGATTCCGAAATCATAAAGACTTCTACTTTCGAGTGTACTTGGAGTACGTGATTTTTCTGTAGAGTTTCTAAATGTCTTAGCACATTGAGAAGTGTCTGCACATGACAGAAGAGTACTTAATGATGCTGTTTGTCACGGTCTACGAACATCAGAAGGTAAACTACTCTGTGTATAACAATAATGTGTTGCATTTATCGGAAAAGTATTGCTGGACAAGGAAATTCAACTTAAGGGACGCAGGATATGTGCTCAATAGCTACACGATGACTCCATATCGGGGAACCCATTTCCATCTCAAAGCCTTTGGTTACGGGATCTACAAACCTCAAACCAAAGAAGGGCTATTCAACCTTCGAAACTTCTTCACCCAGAAACGTAATTGAGTGAACGTACGATGCAGTGAAAAACAGATTCCCAATACGCTAGCCCATGACGTAGTATCGTATGAGAGATCAGGTAGGTCTAACGCGGGTGCCTTTGATATACATAACTTCATCCGACGCAACCACGACGAAGTAGCAGACGTACAAGTACGATAAAGATCAAATGATGTCATAAGCACAGATGAATTCGAGGAAGAGGACAGAACATGACAACGTAGCCGTGAAATATAGGCAATATTTTATTACTACAGCAATGTGGGCCAACTACCTCATGACCATTGCAGACAGATATGTTGAGTCACTGAGTAAACTATTGCTAGCGTGAAAACCAAATTCTAAGCGCGATACAATGCATGTTCTTCATACGACATTGGTCTCTCAGGAATATATGTACTTACAAATCCACTTTTTCAATCAGATGTATTAATCCGCAACCCGCCCAAATTCGGGCGGATAGAGGATAGCAGATTGCACATAGCGCGATAAATGTCACTACAATCTGTTTGAGGATCCGCCGGATGTCAAATAGCTTCTGAGTGGCCCGATTCCACTGGAAACGGGGCGTGTGGAACATGCCCTTTCTTTACCATGCAATTTGGACCCAAATTCACGTTTTCACGGTCAAAATGCTAAGGCTTGTGATGGCAATTATATTGAAATTAGACCATATAACGAGTACTAAACATATCATTGTGGGTAGATGTGCTACACACCTGTTAAAAATAGCAGACGGCGATACAACACTACCATTAAGAGCGATATTCACCCCCATTTACTGGTTTGTACATCGACGTTTCAGCGGTACGTTTACCAATGATATCCGGTTAATTTCGATACGAGATATGAAAGGTAAGTTTGTGACTATGCCTCAAAACACTGAACACAACTGCTCGTTTCCCAGCACCTACGTGCTTTTCGGTTGGGAGGTCGACCTATCGGCTTAACTGTCCAACCGCGAGCATCAAATCAGGTCTTGTAATTGTCACTAAGTACATTAGACACCCTACAAGCTCACGATAAGCGATGTGACTATGATCGTGGTTGCACACGCCATTATTTTTCTGATCACACGTTTTGAGACGTTGTGTTGTTTTTGGAATTGCGCTGCTATTTGTCTCCTTACTCGAACCAAATCGCGCCAACACCTTTTCTGCATAGTGCTGCTGGTCAATTGTGATTTTTCCATCACATTGTCGAACACGGATCCCAAGATACTGGTGTAGAGGTCCCAAGTATATGATTCCATAATCATTTCCCAAATCATTGAATAGACCACACTTAAACTCCTCCAAGTTTGATGCGCACAATAAGTCATCGACGTACACTAAAACAAATGTCATTACCCCGTCCTTGGAATGAAAGTAGAGACACGGTTCTGGTTGACACTGGATGAACTCGTGAACTTTCAACCAAGTTTCACGTCCGTCGTTCCACTCCTTGCCAGACTGCCGTAACCCGTAGAGCGTCATGTCGACCATGTTCACTCGGAAAACCATCAATGTCCTTTATGTACTGCTTGAACTTTAGGGTAGCGTTGTGGTAGGCATTATTAATGTCACCTTGCCAAATCAATTAGCCCAATTGAACCGCCAACGCTAACAGCAACCTGAACGAAGAAAAGCGAGCAACAGGTGAAAATGTATCGTCGAAATCGATACCTGCAATCTGTCTAAATCCACGGGTTACTAACCGAGCACTGAAACGAATCACATTCCCATTTCATCCACTTTCAAATCGTAGACCCATCTTGTCGAGATCACATGTTGGCCTATAGGAAGTTCTTTAAGCACATTCAGGACACCTTTCAAACGAAGTGCTTCCATTTCTGCTATCATAGCCGCCTTCCACTCAGGGGCTTGCTTTGACTTGATTGATTGTCTAACGTGTATGACACTTTAACTTCCTGTTCGCGCCACTTCCGCGATGGAGAGCCCATCTGCAACGATGTGGAGTTAACTACGTAGTCATCGAGATACTTTGGTCGTTTTCTCTCGCGTGGTTGATAACGCGAACTTTTGCCCTCCTACTCACTTGCACTGCGCTTGTCCAGCCCATTCCCGCGATCCATACGCTTCGTAATCTTTGCAGGTTGTGATGCAAGCGACCATAGCTCATCCAGTTTAGCTCTCTCACGAATTACATACTGTTCATCACTATTATCAAGTTCGTACGTTTCAATATCGATTGGTACAGCTTCTTCTGTGTCGCTGTCCCAAGTGCGCACAATTTGTCCGTCGCCGTCGCGATCATTAACATCACTGTCGCTGTAAGAATCGCAACTGTCATTCATATTCTCGGAGTTACCTTCATCTGCCGAACATTAGTCGTCTCCATAGTCAAATTGTGTCTCATCATCCTTGACACTAGCTTTTTCATCACCAGAACTGTCATCGCTGTTCTCCTCGTCGCTAAAACTATCTTCTGCGTCACATTCATCGCTGCTATCACTAGCATTTCCGTTCTCACTAGGTTTGTGAACAGTTGACCATAAACGCACTTTTAACCCATTTGTTCCAGAGCGATGAAGTGGACGCCATAACGACTGTGACCTTGATTGTAAACCGTTGTTCTCACTGTCACTGTCCTCCCGTTCGGTATCGCTCTTGTTTTTAATGTCAGCATCCGAATCTGCTTCACTACTTTCTTCTTCGCCTGCCTCCATGTCGATGTCACTGTCAATGGCGCCGTTAATATCCTGTCCCTCCTCAACAGTGTCGAACTGTTGAATTTGTGCCTATCGAGAAATTGTTGGTGGTGACAATTCTGGTCTATATCTGTACACAATATCCTCGTTGACGCGAACGATGAACACGACACGAGCTACATGATGCTGTGAGAAATAAACCTTGGTACCGATGCGGCCTTCAGCCTAACCAAGCGAGTAACCAATCTCACAATTGTTAGCTATCTTCTTCTGAAGTGCACGTGGAATGTATGCATACATCAGTGCACCAAAGATTCGAATATGATGAATGCCAGGTCGTTTGCCATAGAACAATTCAAAAGGTGTCCGCGAATCAATAGTTCTACACAGTACTCGATTGTTCACATACACTGTGTTTCGCAATGCATCCGGCCAGAAACTTCTCGGTAATCCCGAACCTACAAGCACCGACTTCGTCATATCTCGTAACTGAATCCCACGTTCTGCTAAGTTGGTTGAGGAAGCATCGGGTCCCGGCACAATTAACTCAATTTCACTTGAGTCATACTACTCTTCCATGGTTGTGTGGACGAACCGGGGCCACCTTTCGAGTACACACTTTTTACCGGACGACCTAATTGACGCTTGGCCCACACAATATACTGCCTAAGAGTTTCAGGAGTTTCTGGTTTCTCTGTTATCGGGAAAGCTCGGATAAACTGCATCAACAACCACAAGAATCTGCGTAAAATGTTGTGCTTTGTGCTTTTGTTTATGCCAGGGTCCATCAAGTCAACGAAGATTCTATCGTTCGGCTCTCAAATGTCGCGATCGAGCGATTTTAGGTGCTTCTTACGCCTATGTTTCGCTAACTGGCACGTCTAGCACATCGATAGTTCTCTGCCTTTCAGCATCATGCCATCTTCTAAGCTCTTGTCCGCCGTGAACTTTAGGTACTGAGCGTTAGTGTGCCCCAATCGCGCGTGCCAAACCGGGATACCAGCTAATCCATTTCGATTTGTAACGTTTACAACCTCCAAAGTTTGGGTTATGCCCTCTTGACTCGTAACACTCTTTGCAAAGGAATTGTAATTTCGGAAACTCCATACGTTATTCGGTTGCGGGGGTGCTGCAAACAGAAACTTATTGCCATCGAGAACATTGTAGGTGCCAGTATTTACATCCAGTACTTCACTTAGGCCTTGGTTTTGCCCAACACCAGCTAAATAAGTTCCACCGAGCGCTAGGTACGTAGAGTACCTTTTCCAGAGTAAATTTGTGTAGCTGACCATTCTATAATCTAGTTACCAGCTCAACTACACCCATGACGACTGCATGTGTCAACATATTCTGCGCAAATCCACGACACGGGTCCTTCACCGAGTCGAACTCTTTGTAAGCCACGAAATATTCCATCGTACCTACAATGTGAGTAGTAATAGTGCCATAATCCAGCATCATAGTCATCTTCCAGCTCTTGGCGGTCAGATAAGACGTCCACCTCAGACACCACAGGAGCTGTTAGGACTGGTATCACCGCGCAGTTGGCACTTTGTTTCTTATCGCTGTCGCTACCAGACTCCTTCTGGTGTTCTTGCGGCTTCTTTTCTTGACGTTATGCGTTCTCTACCTGCACAGCACCCATGGTCGCTGGTTTCTCTTCCAGCTCTGGACAACAATGTTTGATGTGATCAATTATGGTAATTGAAGCACTTCAAGTTCGACTTGGATTTCTTCTTCTTTTCCAAATTTTTGTTGAATCTTCGGATTGTTCTTTCTTATCGTCAGACTTAGTATTATTACTGACAGACCCCCGAGCACTGAATACATCAGCAGCTTCTTCTTGAAGCTGTGCTTCAGCAACTAAAATTAAATCACGAATCCCTTCAGGTTTATTTTGACCGCCAATACCAAAACGAACCATCTGTGCCAGTTGTTGGTATTTGGTATGCTGCGGTAAACTATTTAGCAGAGCGTCCACCATATCGACGGCGTGGACGGGATACTTAAGCACTAGCAGCTGATCTCTGATATCCATCATTTTTCCGGCATGAAACATCATATCTTCATTTTTAGCTGCTCGGGTATGCCACAATTTGTGTAGAAGTTGTCTCTGGTTATGTATAGCCAGAGTTTGGTTACTGGGAGCCTCGTAATGTTCCAGTAACTCTCCGTAGCCGTTGTTTTCTTCATCACCCACTGTGCCAAAGCCAGCGACACCGAGCCCAGGACCATTCGCTAGATCTGAGCTTGTTGCTGTTTCCACTCCAACATCGCCTTTGCATCAGCATTCTCCACCAGAACTTCCTCTCCAGTGGCAATCCGCTCGAGGCCCTTCTCCTCGCAGCAGCTGACAATCCGCGCCTTGTAGTATTCCCCGTTCTCGCCATTCCAGATAATAGGAACACCTTTCGAGCTCAGCTCGATTTCCCACCTTTACTAATCATGTTAAGCACCTTGAAACGTTCGACGCTAGTCTAACTCCGTAGACTTGGGCTCATAACCCTGACGAAATATGAGTACCAGCTAACGAGCGCTACGCTAAACGTTCTAAGCAGCAACAACCTTTACTAATCATGTTAAGCACCTTGAAACGTTCGACGCTAGTCTAACTCCGTAGACTTGGGCTCATAACCCTGACGAAATATGAGTACCAGCTAACGAGCTCTACGCTCAACGTTCTAAGCAGCAACAACCAGATCACGGCACTAAACGACACTTGTTATGAACCAGGAAGATTCGAGACGGAGCCACAGTCTCGATCTCCTTTACCTATCCGACTTGTATACAACTGGTAGCGGCTCTCAGCAGTTCTCCACAGCCACAAGATCTTGAGTTTCCAACAGACGCGACTCCTATCGTAAAGATATCGCTTCTACCGAACCAGCTTATCCACACAGCAGCGTCACGTATGTTTCAACAACAATGGCCTTACAGAAAACGTTTTGGACGAAAAGCCCAGCCAGAAAAATCTGAAAGTTCCGCCAATGTGGCGCAAGTCGGTGGAAGATCCTTGTAACAAGGGCACTCTACCATGCCGCGTTATGGATTGCGTGGACACCTTTACTAAACCTGACAGTGGTGCTGAGGGGTGTTATTGCGCCATGTCTCGTGGAAAAGCTCCGTCGAAGCTGATGTGGTTGCCGCAGCATGGCCTACCCCGTACACGAGCGGTTCGAGGTATTGGAGCTGTTCCGAGTACATACTATATCAGAGGAGACTTTGTCTGCAGTTTGGGACCCCCGAGAAGAACCCTCTGGACCTCGCCGTAGCACAGGATAAAATCGATACGGCGTTGGAAGAAGTCAGGGCAATAGGAGATGCAAATTCCAAGAAATTGTGTGTAGTACTTGAAGCGCTGCATAAGCAGTATTCAACACGACAAATGGCACTGCAAAAGGGTCGTGCTAAATCCTGAAACGCAGTGCAAAAATGGCGGAATTTGCTATTGGTGACTACGTTCTCTGCGCTGATGTATGGAACCACCGTCGGTCCAAACTGTGGGTGAAATGGTGCTGGCCGGCCAAAGTTGTCGATACTTCATCAAATGGGGTATTTAACGATCGAGAGTCTCCTGACGCCCGAGTCAAAAGAAGCATGCAAGCAGACTCAAATTCTATGCTGATTCATCTATATCATCACGAAGGATTTGATTGCGAACGTGACTCATATTAGTGAGGGTCACGTGGTTGAAGAGCTCTGGTGTGCTGAATCTTCTCGAAGATGAACCGGCAGTCGTCAAGCGGCTTGTGTCACAGCACAGTCAAGGAACTGGCAATAGCGCACATAATTGCATTGAAAGGGTAACTCCAGCTTTAAATCGAAGAGGGATGTTTTACCCGCGACGGGGAACGTTGCACAGGCATAAAACAAGATCAGGAACCTGGACCGGCAGCGGGAAGACCATTGGTGAAACGGAGTGTATAGTCTCCGTTAATGCTTGTGTACTGATGTGGTTACCCAAGTGTAAGCTGTTATTACGGGACGGCCCAGTCTCCGATGTTTACGGACAAAATGAGTGGACACAACTAGGAGTCCTGGTTGGCAGTCTAGCCCGTAAGTCATGGTTTTAATTCACTCTTCATTTATCCCTATGAGGTGCTAGTCTATCCGTCACAATTGGGAACTTCAAAATATTCCTAGGACAAAACCCGGACGTCCCTCGTCCCTACATGCTAGTTTCAACTTATTGATCATTTCAGTTTTCTTCTAGAAGAGCTCAAGTCGATCAGGGAACAACTGGTCATATACCCATACTTTATCTTGAAAGCGTATGTGGTAGTAGTTGCACCAAAAGATATTTATAAAGATAATAGAGTCAACAATTTGATACAGGTTTGATTCAAACGTATGATTGGATGAAATATTAATAAATTATCAATTTCTAGGAATTCATATCGTTCCTGTAAACTAATGGCATTTGATGAAAAACTGGTGTTGCAATGAACCCGTAATTTACGGTGCATCGTAGCATGAATCATAAACCTGAAAAATGCACCTACACAATCCTAAATAATTGCATTATTCATTCTAGGATATCTTTGATCTGTATCAAGACCAATATAGAATATTGTCCACCCGCGGTTTGCTGCGAACCGCGAACTTCTTACGCTGATGTCCCCTTATTTAATGGAAAGGGACGAGCTTTTCTGTCTAAATTTTCAATTATACAGATACTAAAAAATATATGAAAAGGCTAATAGAGCATATTGGAGAGCTAGTTCACTTAATTCCTTGATCTGAGTTAGCGGAACCGAGTATATGTACATAGACACGATTGGGTCGCGTCTTGAATATATTGAGTTGGTACGGAAGCAGTTACCTTCAGATCGAGTTGCCATTGCAAGTTGAAGCAATGTATCTTAACTTTCACTCCCACACTACCTTCCCAAACCGTGTCATGGGAATCACAGTTGTCGAGACTTTTCTGCTACAAGGCAGTGGCACTGGAGTGGCAATCCCTGTTAGTTCAAGGGATTACAAATTCCTGTTGAGGACGACACATTGACACAGCCATAAAATCTGCGGGAATTGCCGACGTGGCAATTTAGTCTCTTAATCTGCGTTCGATGCCACATCTACCGTTTGAGATCTGGTAAATATTTAAATAATCTGCGTTCGATTCCAGTTCGCGTACACCGCAGTTCATGTCTGCTGCAGAAAGTCATCGTAACCCACAAAAAGCAGAGACAGTCTTTCACAAACGTTCTTGTATCCCTTGATTTCAACAACTGCCATCGTCATCAATTCATCCAGTGTTCAATAACCTCGAGAAGAGAACACATCGCTCTTGAA
>NBNE01000960.1:0-15661 GCA_002215365.1 Phytophthora megakarya | reverse complement strand
TGCACCAAAGTCTGTCGCCGCGGTGCCGAAGTCGCTGGAGAACGTCGCCTCCTCCTCCGTGTTCACCGTGGTCGCGGACGGCGTCTCGATCGTGAAGCTGTTCGTCTTGCTGGACGTCGTGGCGGTTGCGTCCACGTCGACCGGCTTCGCGTCGCCACCGAACGAGGCATGCCGGTCGGCCGCTGCACCACTACCAAACGCAGGTGTCTCTGACGGTGGACCGAAATCGGACGCCGGGCCAAAGTCCGTTGCAGGTGCGCTGAAGTCTGTCGATGGTGCACCAAAGTCTGTCGCCGCGGTGCCGAAGTCGCTGGAGAACGTCGCCTCCTCCTCCGTGTTCACGTGGTCGCGGACGGCGTCTCGATCGTGAAGCTGTTCGTCTTGCTGGACGTCGTGGCGGTTGCGTCCACGTCGACCGGCTTCGCGTCGCCACCGAACGAGGCATGCCGGTCGGCCGCTGCACCACTACCAAACGCAGGTGTCTCTGACGGTGGACCGAAATCGGACGCCGGGCCAAAGTCCGTTGCAGGTGCGCTGAAGTCTGTCGATGGTGCACCAAAGTCTGTCGCCGCGGTGCCGAAGTCGCTGGAGAACGTCGCCTCCTCCTCCGTGTTCACCGTGGTCGCGGACGGCGTCTCGATCGTGAAGCTGTTCGTCTTGCTGGATGCTGTTGTTGGTGCGCCGAAGTCCAGCGTCTCTGCATCGTTGTTGGTTGGCCAGCTTGTGAATTCAGCGGATTCAGTGTTGAATGAGGTATCGAAACGTTCCTGTTGTGCATTGCTAGTAGTGCCCGCTTCCCAAGATCCAAAAGTAGTGACCTCGGAAGCTGAAAAGTTCCCAAAAAATGAACCTTCACCCTTGTCGGGATGATCTTGCTCCTTGACAGTGGGTTCATCGCCCCAGTTCGAAAACACTGATGTTGCTGAATCCATGGAGGCTTGAGTTTTAGTGTCAATAAACCCTGCCGTGTTGGTAGACTCGCTCCAAGTACTAGTACCAAACGAACTCGTATCTTGGAGTTTGAAGTCACTAGCGGGGTCACATACTGATTCATTTGTCACATTGCCCCAACTGGTGACGCCCAATCCTGGTGCGGTCTCGACGCGAGCTGCGTCGGCAAAAGGATCGTTCGTCACCATATTTCCACTTGCGGTACGATGCCTCGATGTTGTACGTTCATCAGGGGATCTGAAATCCGAAAAAGGATCTTCATCAGTGACGGGGGCAGCTTTCTCAGCTGTAACATCCGAGAATGGGTCGTCGTACAGAGTGAACGATTGTTTATCCGAATCAACTTCAGTTGCAGAAATGTTTTGTGGTGAATATCGTGGTTGCTGAAGGAAGGTCAGCGTTGCATTAACTTGTTGGGCGAGTGCCATGAAATTTTGAGCTTGTGCTTCATAGCATAACTGTGACAACGCTCGCTTACTCAATCGTTGTGATGAGCAGGTTTCTAGTAGTGCCTGTTTTGTGAGGCGAAGGAGCAGTGGATGGCTCCATGTTTCGGATCGAGCAGCATATTTCATTCCTCCTTCTCGGTGGCTGAGAAACTGAAGAGTACACTGCTTGACAACAAGACAATCGGAAGCAGCGCTATCTTGAGGTGGGCATTGGTAATCCAGCAGATCGTTGATGGATGAAAAAACGGCGTCACCTAAGGATTCAAGACATTCTCGTAACGCAGTGTGCCAAATTGCACTCAACAATGCAGCGTGCCACATACACGGTCGCCCTCGAAACCATGTAAGCACTACGCGGAGACACCCCGAGAGCAGTGGAGTCTCAACTTCATAACCAAACGTTTTCACAGTAGTCACACAACGACGAAATAGCGTCCAGGCAATAGCAGCGCGACGTTCTGGCTGAATACGGTTGGATGGCAATGTTTCGAGCTGCCTAAAGAGTCTTACCCAGTCCTCGTCACTGCTTTTATTCTGCTCTGCACCTCTAGCCCAACGCGGTAATAACCACACATAGGCTCGAAGAGCTTCACACGACACAAAAGCGTTGCTATGCTCTGTTAGCAAGCGAATGCGCATCGTAAGCTGACTTAAGTAGGCCGGAATCACCATCATCTGTCCTGGCGAGGCACTAAGTTGAAGAACAGTTGCGTCAAAGCGCTCTGCTACGAACTGCACAGCTCGACAAACACGATGAAGTGTGACGGTGTTGCTTGTCGACTTTGTTTGATCATAAGCCGCGGGAAGTAAAGACAGCAATGCGGTCGTCACTAGTTCAAAAATGCACTTCGATCCCCAATTCGGTTGCTCGCGAAAGCTAGTTTCTGGTGAAGTTCCCTGTAACGTCTCCTCGATGGCCGCCAGCAGTATTGCAGGGACTACATTTGCTTTAGTGGTTGGATTATCAGCTACGGAAGCATGAACGATGTCCATCATCATTTCTTGGAGTGGCGCTGCAAGTGCGTTTGAAACGAAATACCCTTGAAGAGCAGGATTTTGAGTAGAGGATTGCTGTTGTGCCGTATCACACGATGTTTCTACCAGAGTTGAGGTCAGATTTAAGCCCCCAGAGTCGATATTTGAGGCATTTTGCTGCTGTTGCTGATGAACCGGCAAGCGGGACATCTGACCGCACAGTCGTAGTAAGTACACAGAAGTCAGGGAGTCCCCGCCGAGCAGAGTACGCGGTATTTTGCTGCTGTTGCTGATGAACCGGCAAGCGGGACATCTGACCGCATAGTCGTAGTAAGTACACAGAAGTCAGGGAGTCCCCGCCGAGCAAAGTACGCGGCCGTGCCTTCAGCATGTATAACTCGATAGCTTTAGCCACTGTCACTGCATTTGACGGTCGGTTTTCGTTCAAATTCGACGAAGTCAGCAGCGACAACATTGTTTTTGCTGCATGACGAGACGCAGTAGTCGCCGGTATCATAAACGCTAGCTGCGTCAGCTTGTCCACTGCGAAGACTTGTTCATCTGGGGCCGTATGGAAACGTAAGGCATGGCACGCTCCAGCCACCGCTCCAAACTGTGCAGGTGTTGGCGGCGGTAAACGTTTCCCTTTAGCATCTACAGGGCTTTCAGCGTACGCCAGTACTGGAGACTGTTGCAGCAGCGTAGTAGAATATGTCACCAGTTGCTCTCTGTTGCAGAACACCCGACAGAGTTGCGCGTACACTCGAAGTGTGGCTCGCTGTCTTGGTAGCAGCAGTCCCGATGGAGTCATCACAGTTGTCTCGAGCGTCAATAGGAAGGTCGTCAGCACTTGATCTGCAGGATCAGCACTCTGCTCTTGGTTCTTCTGCATCTCTTTCTGAATCTCAAACTGGTCGATGAGCCGCGCCAGGAGACACAACGCAATGCGTGCGATGCGCTGATGCTCGTCTTTCAGCAGGATGTTCTCCTTCTTGTCCTTGAGTTGGGGCAACAACGTGCACAAACCACTAAGCAGCGACTGTGGAATACGTGAACCTCTCGCTGCAGACGTGTAGAAAAATGTCAGAGCTCGCAGCACGTCCGCCATCTTGCGCGACGCCACATCTTTCCCGCCCAGCAGCTTGGCCAATTCATTCAACAACTGCTGCTCCGACGAGCACTTGCTGCGCAGGTACTCGTTCATGACCAGTAGGCAAGGGTGGCAAACTCGCTCAATGGGCGAAGGATCGCGTCGTTTCAAGATCGGTCAGTAAAGGCAAACCTTGTTTCACTGACTCGACCGTTACCTGCCATTATGTGCATATTATCGACCTCACTGGAAGACTTCTCTGCTTCGCAGCTCAACTGTGACGTGGACTAGTTTGCAGTCTAATTGTCTCGGAGCTCAATCTTCATGCGGTCCTCGTAGCTTTGTTTCTTCTTTTCTTTCTTGTCTCCAGCAGCCAACGCAGCACCACCGGCCACTGCAATCACAGTCGCTGTCTGCAGCACCACACGCGCCTGCATGAACTTGTTGCCCAGCTTCGACTGGCCGCGCTGAAACGTCATCAATCCGCCAAGCAGCACAGCGGTCGTGAGCGCGCAGCCCATGGGGACGAGTGGATCCTCCTTCACACGCGTCCACAGCGACTTCTTGCCACCGTAGCGCTCGTCCTCCATCCAACTGAAGTCTCCCACCGCATACACACGCGGTGGCTCGCTAGTCTTCCGGTCTGATGGCATGGCAACAGCGAGTTCGTGCTGCAAAAGCTCTGATTCCGAAGCAGAAGAATTCGGATGTGCATCAGTGATGCATCACCCCACATTCCGCCGTTACATTTTTGAACTTGACAATGATTGGTTGGAAATTTTATTCAAAATCGACCTGATTGGACAAAATAATGTTTAACGGATGTGCATCAGTGATGCATCACCCCACATTCCGCCGTTACATTTTGAACTTGACAATGATTGGTTGGAAAATTAATTCAAAATCGACCTGATTGGACAAAATAGTGTTTATCGCTTTCGCGCAACACTCGAGCGACCATAATCATTCGCATGGATTCGATCCGTGAATATGCCTCCTCGCCATCGCCACCTTCATCTCCTTCGCGCTGCAACAGTCCAACGAATAATGTAAAACAACCAGCAACATCAGAAGAACAGGCGCGTCGCCTTGTTGCTCAGCGTTTCGCTGGCCAGCGTCGAGTGTGTGCACATCGCAGCACGAGGGAAGAAGATACGTTTGCATTCCGTGGATATAAGACCAAGCGACGACGACGGGCTCCTGTTCAAGCCCATTCTTCCAGTTCTACCACAGAAACAATAGTAAAGAAACATTTGCCATTGTTTGAGGCTGAGGAAGAAATCTCGAACGAGTCTACTGAGAAGATCAAGAGAATTCCGTTGCGAAGACAGACTCGAACGCGATTTATTGGTCACAACAAGGCAGTGAACGAGCTGCAGTGGCATCCAAAGAATCCAAACCTATTCCTTTCGGCGTCTATGGATGCTACCGTGAGTATTTGGAAACTCTCAGGGGATGACAGTGAACAATGTCAGCGTGTATTCGAGCACCATTCACTTGGCGTGAAAAGTGCCAAATGGTCGCTTGATGGCAGGAAGATACTCTCAGGTGGATATGATGGAATGACATGTTACGTGGACGCTGAAACTGGTCAGACCCAGGAATTACGTCAACCCGCTCCTGGTGCAGTTTTCTCGGATATTGAGCATTTTACGACTGTGTGCTTCCACCCACTAGAACCATACTCAGTGCTCCTTGGGACTGACAAGGGACGTATTTACTCTCATGACACACGTGAGAAAGCGTCACAACACCCTGTGACCACGTATACGAAGGCGTTTGGTGATGTACATGACCTGTTCTTCGTTGGTGATAATGGTCAGCATTTCGTGTCTAGCGCAAGCGTAATGCAGCGTGGTGCCAGCAACCAGACACTGCTAGTATGGGATTGGCGCTCCGGTACGTTACTGTACGACCGTCTTGATGACAACATGCTTGCGCACACGTGCTTACGAGCTCATCCGAGCAGACCGTACTTCGTGGCGCAGTGCAACGGCAATTACGCCACACTTTATTCTTCACGTGCACCGTACAAGTGTTTGAAAGCTTCTAGTGTTAACGGACACCGTCCTCCGCTTCGCTTTTCTGGAGGACACGTAGTTGAAGGTTACCGAATTCAGTGTAGTTTTTCTCGCGATGGTGCATTTTGGGCGTCAGGAGATGCTAACGGCTGTGTGGCGATCTATCGTACTACCGACAAGCGGGACTTGCTGGAAAGCTTTCAGCTTTACGGACGAAACACGGCTTGTGTTTGTGCAGAATTTCAGCCGTCTTGTGCCTTAGTTTTTCTCGCGATGGTGCATTTTGGGCGTCAGGAGATGCTAACGGGTGCGTGGCGATCTATCGTACTACCGACAAGCGGGAATTGCTGGAAAGCTTTCAGCTTTATGGACGAAACACGGCTTGTGTTTGTGCAGAATTTCAGCCGTCTTGTACCGATAATTTGGGTTCCAAACATGTCATCCTAACTGGAAGTAGCGCTGGTGACATTGATATCTTTCAATGAAGTAGCATGATGGAAATACGAGCTTCATCGTTCTGTTTTATTATTATTACGAACCATCTTCCTCATGATGATCGTCGTCGTCGCTTTCTACGACGTCCTTGTACTGTTGCGCTTTAGCCATCGCCTCAGCAACTCGAAGTTTGCGCTCAACATTAGAGCGGCGTCTGTCAGTTCGCGGAAGCAGTTTGCGTGCAGCTGTGAGATGCTTCACGGCCTCACTCCAGGCCTCATTTGGCGTTAAGACACTATCAGCATAAATCATGTGTGTCTCCCAGTTCTTCGGACGTAGCTTGAACGAACGCTGAAAGGCAGCGACGGCCTGTTGAAAATCTCCTAACGCAGCAAATGTACGTCCATACGTACACATCAAAATGCTCCAGCTCGTTTTTTCGTACTCGGGAACCTCACTCAGGGCGTTCTCCACAATTGTCTTGGCGCGCTCAGGGTCTAATGACAGCTCCAGCAACGCACGCATATTCCACACAGATGCATCCGATTGATCGATTTTCAGTGCCTTTTCCAGCGCCGCACGAGCAGCTGGAAACCTTCGATTTCGCTGTTCAATTTTAGCGAGCTCAATGAGAAGAGGTGCATCGTTGGGCACATGCTGACTTGCCAGGGTCAGCACTGAGCGTGCCGCTTCATAATTCTTCAATCTAGCCTCAACACGAGCGAGAGCACGCCACGACTCGATGGCAGTTGTCTGCACATTTGTAGCTTCGTCGTACAGTTCTCGTGCATTATCGAGCTCTCCATGTTGCTCTTCAAAGTCTCCAAAAGCGTGCAAAATTGGACCAGTATGCTGCTGGGATTTGAGTGCCTTCTCAAATATTTTGCGTGCATTGCGCATACGACCGCGCTTTTTGTACAAAACGGCAAGTGACATCATGCTTGGCACGTGATCGGGGTGTTGTTCCAAAGCTTCTACGTACAATCCCACTGCTGCGTCCTCATTGCCCAATTCCTCCTCCATTTTTGCGTACGAATTGTATGCTGACGGCTCCACGTACAGTCCTCCATCAATGAGTCGGCGATAAGCACGACGGGCCTCATACACATCGCCAAGCTTGAAATGGGCCATAGCACCGAGAAGAATCAGCCACTTATGCGTCGGGAATCGCTCAAATGCGGTCGCAATGACCGCCAACGCATTCTTATACAATCCAGCATCATATTCTGCTTTGGCCCAGGCGTGCCAAACTTGACCTGTCGCTCGCGGGTGAGAAACAGCGTTCTGAAAGATACTTCGAGCCAATCCAACGTGCTGACTCTTAGCTTCAAATACACCGTACGCCTGCATGATCAGCACGTCCCTCGGATGCTCGTCCAACAGTTCCTGAAACCTTTCCCGTGCTTCATCAGGGTGTCCCGCTTGCACCTCCCACAAAGCCATTCCTAACCCCGCCATCGGATTGTGCGGATCTGTAGCCAAAATCACTTTAAAGATCCGCTTCGCTTCCTGCAGGTTCTTCGTCTCCAATTCCATGGACCCCCACGACGTCCACAACTCGGGATCGAACGAGACCCGAGACGCCTTGGAGAAGATCATACGAGCCAGTCCGTAGTTCCCAGCTTTCCACTCCTGCATTCAAGCAACATATATCAGTTCAGATTCTGATACCGGTGGGTCTCTATACTACAAGTCCTACCATAACGCCCCACTTGTTCCACATGCCCATATCTTTGGGATATCGACGCTGCAGCACGTTTCGGAACAGATTCCGCGCGGTCGGAACATCCTCTCGCACCAGTTCGTTCAGTGTGGGCTCGGGTCCTTGCCAGCGGCTCTTGAGCCCTTCAAGATACTTGACATCCGGCTCCCAGGGGGTTTTGCCGGACAACTCACTAAACTTCTTCTCCACTTGGCGTGCGAAGTCCTGGCCCTCGTACAACGCATCCATCGGTCGGTAGCTAGAGAACAGACGCGTCTTCATCTGCATAGCACCTACAGCCGCGCCGCCATGACGAACAAGAGCCTCAGGTCGACGTAGCGAACGTCCGACCAAGCGTCCCAAGCCTCTCATTTGCAAATGTGTGTTAAACAGTGACGTGGTATCCGGATATACACAATGTACACAACCCACTTTTGGCATCAAAGCAGATTGTGTATATCCGGATATCATCCGGATATAATGTGTGTGGGCCACACGAACTACGACGGACGCGTTTGAACCAGTCAAATGCCTCCGGAGCTCCCGACCCGAGACTATCAATGCTCATTACGTAAAAGCTTCGTTCCGAGGACTCCACCGTTAGAAGAATCATGTCGGCTGAGGAAGTTGTGGCGGAGGTTGAAATGCCCAAGGAGCTGGGAGAGATGGACGCCCTCAAGGAGGTGCTCAAGAAGGCCCTCATCCACGACGGCCTCAAGCGCGGCCTGCACGAGGCCGCCAAGGCCCTGGACTCGCGTCGCGCCCGTCTGTGCTGCCTGGCCCAGGACTGCGACGAGCCCAGCTACAGCAAGCTGGTGCGCGCTTTGTGCGAGGAGCACGGCGTGAACCTCATCCTCGTGCCCTCGGGCAAGCAGCTGGGCGAGTGGTGCGGACTCTGCAAGATCGACGCTCTGGGTGAGGCTCGCAAGGTCGTGTCCACGTCGTGCGCTGTCATCACGGACTTCGGTGAGGAGACCCACGCTCTGAACGTGCTGCTGGACTACCTCAAGCGTCAGGGCGAGAACTAAGCAGGGACATCGTCCAGGCGAACTAGGAGATCAAGTGCAGGTGGGAGATTAACTATGCCGATCGTAACACGATTTCCCAGGGAGCCGCTGCTAGTGCTGGTCGTTGGGCACTGAGGCTTCTGTCGGAAGCTTTTACAATCACAAGTCTTCGTTGGTTGTGTATGAATGAATGGCAGGCGAGTTGGTGTCACTTAGATCAATTAACTTGTTTAGCTACGCATTTGACCATCAATCACGTGGCACACGCATTCCAAGCTCGACTCCTTCATCCGGAGTGCACGAGACTTCACTTGGCGTAATTCTTGCGCGACAGGAAAAGCTTTTGCCAGGATGGTGGCGGCTCAGTGACGAGTCGTCACTGACGACTCAACTTGGGGCATGCCTTGCTGCCGGAGTGCACGAGACTTCACTTGGCGTAATTCTTGCGCGACAGGAAAGGCTTTTGCCAGGATGGTGGCGGCTCAATGACGAGTCGTCACAGACGATTTAACTTGGGGCATGCCTTGCTAAGTATTTCGTCGTCTGCAGCAATGATAGACTATCATTGAGGCTGGTGAAACGCCGGACCAATATCCTGACGGAGCAGGAGGTGAAGCGATAAACCCGAACTGTCATGGTTCCAGTAGCAACCAGAGTGGGCAGCCTCAAAGGCAGGACGACTGAGTATCGCCACATACTTGCAGCAGCTGAACAAGCAAAGCCGCTGAAGCGGCAATGTCTAGTCACCAGGAGAGGTGCGACAGGATCAAGCCCTTTGCCCAGCGCTTGTAAATAAAGCAGACAACCGATCATCGCTCGTGTGGAGATTTGTCCAGGAAGCGACGTTGTTTCGCCCGGTTCAGAGGTGGCATCTGAGTCTCTGCGTTGCGTCCGTGTACATCGTACATTGTGGATGCCCGCATATACTTGAACTTCCCCTGTGCGGTGGGTTCCTCCATCGTTTCATCAGGTTGCATCTGCCGCATACTCATCAAAAATGGGTGCTGCATTGCCTCGGTAGGCATTATTCGCGTATCCGGACTAAAACAAGCAAGAAACAGTTAGATATTTACCAATAATAATACACAATACTGGCAAACTTACTTGTAGTCCAGCATGCGCATTACCAAATCGTGGAACGCAGGGTACTGTTCTGGACTGTGGTTTAATGTGCCATACTTATCGGCACTGGCAAGAATTTCTGCGAGCGTTTTCGTATTCTCAGGAATCTGCAAAATATACAAAAGTGATGTCAAAAACAGACACATCGTCAACGCATTGAAGCATCGAAGCCTACTCACCACATCAACTCCTTTTGGTGGCACAACCTTGTGCACCTTCAGACGATAATCCACCCACTTGTTGTTGCCTTCGCTCGACACAATTTCATCAAAGTATTCTCTTCGATAATTGGGATTGGCACGGGCGATAAGTTCCCTTGGTGGCATGCCTAAGACGTTGATAATTCGGTGCAGTTGGTCTGCAGAGTCATAGCCACAAAACAGTGGTTTTCCCGTGTGCATCTCCACCAAAATGCAGCCAAGACTCCACATGTCAATAGCAGCAGTGTATCGCATGCCCAATAGGACCTCAGGGGCGCGATAAAAGCGACTTTGCGTATAGCGATGAATCTGTATACACAGCAAAACATTGTCAACCTCAAAAATCTCTACACAGTTGTGGAGATCATCACCAACCTGATTGCGCGACAAGCAGGAGCTGCCGAAATCAATGAGCTTCAGCGAGCTGTGTCCGTGCGAAACCAGCAGAATATTCTCCGGTTTGAGGTCGCAGTGGATCACGTTCACATTGGGGTGACGCATGTACTCGAGTGCCTTGAGGATCTGTCTGGTAAACTTCCGCAGCAGTTTCAAACTGATCCCATTGAAATTGGTGCCACGCAAGACGTCGAAGAGGTTCGGTCCCAGTCGTTCAAACACGAGACACTGATGTCCTTTATGCATGAAGGCGTCTGTGAGTCTCACTAAACGTAGAAAGACGAGCACGTAACAGTTAGCGTCCTTTGGATGCTTCTCTCCGAGAATAGATGAAACGAGAGCAGAGCACGAAGGGTGCAGAAGAACGTACCAATGTGGTTGATAGCGTCGTGTTGCTGGGGCAGATGCAGCTGCTGCAGGATGTTGATCTCGGTCTGCGCTTGCTCCGTGTACTGCTGCTTCTTCTGCACGATCTTGATGGCCACCACCTGCTTAGTCACGAGGTCCTGCGCCTCCACCACTTGTCCGAATGAGCCCTGCAGCAGCACCGATCAGTCCTTCTCCTCAAGTATACTAAACGAAAGCGTGGTGTTCGTACCGCGCCGAGTTTGCGGCCCCGTACGAGGTAGCGGCCGTTGCCGAAGAGCTCCTCGGCCGTCTCGAAGACGTAGTTGGCCGGCACTTTCTTCTTCTTCTTGGTCAAGGCACCTGTGGGTTTGGGGTTGTGCTTTCGGTAGTAGTTCTGCACACAAGCGGCGGTTAGCACCGTGTTTCAGTCATAACTCCTCTTCTACGCGGCACTAGACGACGCAAAACGCACCACGTTGATCACGTTGAGCGTGCGCATCAGCCCCCGCGTGAGCTGGTGGCGGGGCGTGTCCTTGAGCGGCCGCCTGGGGCCGACGGCGCCATCCGTGATCTCCATCGCCTGCTCTCGCTGCTGCGCTGTGTCGGTTTGAGCGCCAAGAGAAAAAAAGGGAGCGCGGTTTTCTCGCGAGGTTTTGAGGTTTTTCGGTGACAAACTCACGCTACAGCATACTATGCTGCTAGAGAGGCTCGCAGTTTTGTGAGTGTTTTGCGCGCTTTATATAGGGAACAGGGGGCTGGAGGTGGGAAGTGGGCTGACGTGGATGCGATTTACCCCATGTCTGCAATACACTGTCGCGTGGGGTGGCTGCACGGGGCTCGAACTTGGTGGAGGCCTTTGGCGCCTTTTCCACGTCGAGGCAGGTTTTCCCGCGCTGACAGGTATACAAACGTTCATATTAAATCTCAGATCCACGCCTCTCTATGCAGGACCAATGCAACTTGAAGCGAGCCGACTGCAGCCTCGGTGATCGATGCGCTTGTTACGCACTGCGCACTTGCCACTGTGGCCATTCGTTCGCAGAAGTTTAGAAATGCTGCTTCGTTTCGTGCCAGCAGGTCGCTGGAAATAGCGACGGGATCTCGTTGCTCACATCTCCGCCAGCTCCATTCACGTGAGATTGTGCTGTGCGTAGAATCTAGAGTAGATAGCTAAGCCATTGAAGGGAGCTAATAGCGATGGCAAGTGTCGATTCCAGCTCAGATCTTGGCCTACGCTTCAACTACAGTAGATTGGCTGCATCGACAATCGCCACTCGAATTCGCTCCTCAAAGTTACATGTATATTTTAGCGTCTTATAGATCCCACATCTCACTTTTAAATTAAACCATCTTGAGCTATTATTGTGCTACATGTGGAGAAGACGAGCATTACGGCATTACTATGCAAAACCAACGCCACACGACGTCGTCGTTGTCATCGTGTACCCATCTCCATCTGAGACAACGTACGCAGCAGATCATTGAATGCAAACGAGAGTGGGCCACGATGTGGGCCATTCTCCAACCTGCCGTGTACGTCACCAACCTCTGCCAATGACGACCCCCACACCAGACGAAGTGGAGAGCATGACCGACCTGGCCAGTGCCACCTACGGATCACGCGTGCTCTTCGCCACGGACGAGTGGTTCGCGCCTGCAAGTCGTCTGCTGCTACCTGAACCTCCTCTCTTCATCCCGGACAAGTTCACGAGCTTTGGCAAGTGGATGGATGGCTGGGAGACGCAGCGCAAACGCACGCCTGGACACGACTGGTGCATCCTCGCGCTTGGTCTGCGTGGCGTTGTGGACGTGACCTGAACCTCCTCTCTTCATCCCGGACAAGTTCACGAGCTTTGGCAAATGGATGGATGGCTGGGAGACGCAGCGCAAACGCACGCCTGGGCACGACTGGTGCATCCTCGCGCTTGGTCTGCGTGGCGTTGTGGACGTCGTGGACGTGGACACTGCCTTCTTCACTGGCAACAACCCACCGCGTGTGTCAATCCAAGCTGCGGACTTCTCCAAGAACAGCGACGTCGACGATACGCTGCGACTCCTCACGTCCACAGCTCCGGATGATCGTGTTATGGGAGTGTGTGCTACACCTGAAGAGTTCGAACTGGTGGAGCAGCTCCAATCCGACACATGGACGGAGATCGTACGAGTGACGAAGCTCGCTCCTGGATATGCCGAGACGCGCCACAATCTGCTGCGAGTGCCGCTGTCCAAGAGAGGTCCGTGGACTCATCTTCGCATCAATATATTCCCGGATGGAGGCATCGCACGTCTGCGTGTATACGGAGAAGTGGCGAAGAACTGGGCTCGAGTACCTACGTCGGAAATGCTTGACCTAGTGAGCGTTGGTCATGGAGGAAAAGTGGTCGGCTTTAATGATGCTCATTACGGACATCCACGCAATCTGATTGCTCCAGGACGCAGCAAAACGATGGCGGGAGGCTGGGAAACAGCTCGCAAAGTTACACGTCCTGCAATTTTGATGGCAGATCCCACAACAGGATTGCTGGAAGTACCAGGGAAGGACTGGGTGGTGCTCAAGTTGGGGCACTTAGGAGTGATTCAAAACATTGAAGTAGACACGAACCATTTCAAGGGCAACTTCCCGGAGAGTTGCATTCTTTATGGTACTCGGTTCTACGGTGACGACCAAAATGAACTGCTGACAGATCAAAGTGTCAAGTGGGAAGTCATTCTGCCTCGAGTGAAGCTGCAGGCACACAAGCAGCAGTACTTTTCTGTTGATGATGGCAATGTGAACCTCGTTACGGCTGGCGTCAACTACGTCAAGCTCGAGATGTTCCCGGATGGCGGAATCAGTCGTCTTCGATTGTTCGGCCGTAAGAAGAAAACTGCGGCTCGACTGTAGTTGCGATCAAAATGAGTCTTCGGCACCCATGGTTAGTGCTTAAGAGTTATCTCGTTCGTCATGATAGCGGTACCAGTTTTTTCTTGCTGTGGTCGAAAGTGAATTCCTGCTCTGTTGAGGAATCAGCCACATGTCAATACTTAGTAGGTCAATAGGTCAGTGTGTCCTCAATTTGATCTTAACTTTACCTTATAAGAGGTTGAAAACTTGCTTGTTCACTAATATGACGAATGGATTGCCAATTACATGCCTTTGCATTTTATGGAATACCCGACGAATTGCCATCTTACTTGAAGTACTTGCCTCCTGCCCTCTGGTCCACTCATAACCACACCACTGAACGAAAAAAACTGGAATACATAGTTATCGAACGAGTAGTATCATTTAAAAGCTGATTGATTCGAAGTAGAATGGAAATGATCTTTACGTTTGCACGTTCGTTTCTGATAATTACTGCTAGTATATCTTACTCGATAACCCTCGCCATGATCCTCTTCTGCCATAAGTAAGCTGTACTTTTCTTATTAATGATGGCAATGTGAACCTCAGTGCTGCCGACGTTAGCTAGTAGCTACGGTAGCAAAGTTAAGCTCGAAATTCACGTGGATGGTGAGTGATATCAGTCGTCTCTGGTTACTTAATCACAACTTGTGATTCACAATAAAAAAGCTGTACGTCCACTGTAAGTGCAATCAAAATGAGTCTTCGGCACCCATGGTTAGCGCCTGAGTGCTATCGCCTTCGTCTTGATAGCGGTACAAATTTTCTCGCGGCGGTCGAAAGTGAATTCCTTCTCTGTTGAGGAATGAATCATATATCAATAGGTCAATACTGCAATAGGTCACTATCCCTCAATGTGATCTTAGCTTTACCTTAGGAGGTGGGATATTGGTAGATTGCGAATACGAGCCAGACGTGTATTTGCTGACGTTCGGAGTACTGCTGTCGCGTTATTAGCTCGACTCGTTATCGTACACGTTGACTGCGATATGAAGTTCTTGACAGGTTTTGCTCGGGCAGCAAATAATTTGTGTACAGCTTCGTTGGAAGTGAATAGCTCGATATTAGGTCGACGATGACCGTTTGCAATTGCAACTTTCAGTATATGCTTCCCTTTCAGCGCCTTGTTTGATTGTGATTTTGTGAAGTCATATATCTTCGTAGCTGCATCAATTTCGTCAAGTGCATGCAAAAGGATCTTCCGGAAGGTCTGCGTAGAGATTTGTCCATTACCACGAGCGTCAAATCGATAGAGTAGTCGGCAGCAATCGGAAGGCGGCAATGGTTTGAGTCCTAGTATGCTATGGAAACTTCTCAAGCATTCGACGAAGTCCGACCATGGAATCACGGGTTCTGCATCGTTGTTGTTGTTACGATACAAATCAAATGCGACTCGCTCGCTCACCTCGAAGCTTTCTGTCAATGCTCGGGTTATCAATTTGAGATTTGAATTTGCTTGTTCACGAATGTGGTGAACGTATTGCTTCCAAAAGAACTACGAGTAGCAAACAAAAGTAATGATACTTACGAAACTTTGAGCAATGCAAGTTTCGTAACGTACCTGATGAAAAGGATCTATAAGAAGTGTGCGAAAAATGTCGAATGCAATGCCTGTGCTGTTGGGTGGTGACAGCGCTTGAATTCCACGAAATAGTGCGAACCATTCTTGCTTTGGTATTGCAACCACTTTGTCAAAACCTAAGGTTGTCGTGTGAAAAATCAATTCTCGTAAACCAATACTGGCTTTGCTACCATCCTCTACATGTAGTTCCATCATGTCTTCTTTGATCGGGCTAGTAAGAAGCTGGAAAACGTCCTCTAGTTTCTTGCCTTCCGCTGCTTGCCACAAAAAATCGCTCAGTTGAGATTTTAGTCGAGTGATACGACCACTTTGTGCTGTTTCGGGGAAATCGTGGCTTTCATTCCCGTAGCGCTGGACCAACAATTCATTTGACTGTACAGTGTAAAACAGGTCGCCGTTCGTCCGCCTCCATGCCACGATCAAATCGTGCACACCCATTATATTGGCGCTGATAGGTCTCAGTGCATCTCGCACTGAGCGTTGATTCACAAGAGAAATA
>NBNE01000959.1:0-15665 GCA_002215365.1 Phytophthora megakarya | reverse complement strand
GGGAAAACGACGAAGGACCAGGGGCGAAAGGAAAGCTTTCCTTTCACGCCTGCCCTGGTCACTTTTATGAAGGACACTCGTCGCGTGGAAGAGGTAAGTTGGGTTCTCTTGTTCCTAATCTAAATTTCTACTTCTAACATAAATTTTACCTTACAGTTTCTGACAACGTCTAGTATGATAACTTTCATACACGAGAACTACGCTGAGTGGTTGGACACCTACCTATCTCGCAAAAAGTAGCTTGAAAGTGGACGTCAGGCACTTGAAGGGTACTACAGCGCACAGCTGACAGGTAACTATGACTATTACAATACTAATTTTAATTTTTACTGTTAAATTTGTTATTAACTGTTGTATTGTATTATTATTAGTTACGGATTCTCAACTCAGAAACCGCAAGAGACTTAGCTACCAAGGGTTGACCTGCAGCGGATCAAGTCTGACTTCGGACTGAAATTTTGGACCAAGTACGGCACGTACTTTGAGTCTGAAATTTATAATGTCGACGAAACCGCTATTCAGTTTGACATGCCACCCCATAAAATTTGGGGTATTAAAGGGCGTAAGGGCTCTGCGAAGGTACAAGGTCTCAACAAGCACACAGGTCGTATGACAGCAGTGCTCACAATTCGAGCTGACGGATTCGTTATTTTCATTTTTGTATTGGGGCAATTTGTTATATTTCTTACTAAAAGCGAATTTTATGTTTTAGGTAAAAAAAAATCCGATTCTTTTTATCCTACGGGGTATATTAGGCGGGACTATCGATTCCCATGAATTGGACATGCTTCCTAGTGGGCAGTTTTACACTGTACAAGAGGCTGGCTGGATGGACGCCACCGGCCGGGCATTTTACGTAGAAAAAACCTACTTAAATTTGAAATAGATTCACCCGCGCTACTCCTTGCTGACAATTTTAATTGTCATGTTTCAGAGGAAGGAGTGCGCGTGGTTGCGGAGGAGGCGTGTGCTACTGTGATCCCACTACCACCAAAAAGTACGTCGGTTTGTCAACCACTAGACGTGGGGGTAATGGTACCACTTAAAGCAACTATTAGGAGTTTATACATTCCTAAAAAGGGACTCACCATTCCAGAAAAACAACCCCGTGCTATTAAGGCTACGATCAATGCGTGGGAAAAATTTCCTGTACACAACGTAATTCGTAGCTTTAAGGCAGCAATTCCTCGCTACGAATCGACAACTGTTTAAAAACATAAACGTTTTTGTCCATATCATTATTTTTCGACCAATCAAAATATGTTTTTACTATCAGGATGTTTATAAGTGTGTCCGGCTTTTTGTGTCGTTGTCGGTACGACACTCTTGCCATACCACCCGGCCCGCTTATAAAAAGGACTTGTCTGCAAATGGCCTCAGAACAGAATCGTTCGCTTGAGGAAACCAAATCCGCTCTTCATTAAGCTCCTGTGTTGAGATTACCTGACGACAAGAAACGCTTTATTGTAGCCACCGATGCCTCTGGCTCCCTTGTAGTGTGGCGTTCTCTCCCAAGTTCATTCTGGCCAAGAGCATCCGATGGTCTTCTTCTCGAAAAGCTTGGAACTCATGAGAAAAATTTGCTTGCGCGTGAAACGGAACTCCTCACTATCAAGGTAGTAAAGGGACGTATTACCTCTTGGTTCCTGAGCTTGACATCTACACGGATATTGCTTCCTATAGTGGGGTTTTACATTGCCCTACAGTTTTCTCAAAGTATTTTTGGACGTATTTTTGCAATTCACGTTCAAGCTACACCCCATCAAAGGTCAGTTGGTTGTAGTTGTCGACGCGTTATCTCGACCGCCTATGGAATCAATGAGCAATGCGTCTATCCATCAACGCACACATCGGCATCAAAGTCGCGCTGCAGAAAACAACCGAAACGGACACCATTCACGTAATGTTCATCGTACCGCCCAATTCTACACGGCTGCCGCAATGTTAATTCGTTTATAGCCCACCTACCTCTCTTGTTCAATTTGGAGGGGAGGGTATTGCTCCTAATTTGACAGAAGCTTTTACTAATGGACACGTTATTTCTCCAAACCCAAGTGTTGCTCAAGCTTACAATCATGTTCAACTTCTTCAGACACGTACGGTTGCCACTGTGTAAGATGTTGTGTCCACTAATGTGACGCAGCAGTTTTAAAATTCGAGCTCGTTCGGTTAGTCAAAATCGGTACGCAAGTACGTTATCACTGGATATCAGATTTGGCAAAATTACATTTTAAGCATTCGGCGTATGCTCTCACTTGGTGCTGAATGCCATCTTCAAATTAGAGCTTTTGCAGAATTTGAAGAAAGCAGTCAAAATGGTTAAGGTTATGCAAGCAAGACATCTATTGTTCGATAGAGTCCGTACACAGAAACGTCAGTTTCCAAAATCGTGAAATAAGGGGAGTTGCCAGCCCAATACCAACGAGATATAACAAAAAGAAATGAATCAAGACCGTCGTTGGAAAACAATGCCAGTGCAAACCGCGTTCACTGATATGAAGCTAATACGGCATTGAGCAGATCGCGATAGCATGGGAAGGTTAGTTCGACAAATATTTAGCGACAAACCGTTTTAGAGTATCATTCGACTTACGAAGCCGATAAACACGGATTTGCGGTAACAATGGATGTCCTGTACCAAATCGTACTGTAGTAGCAATACTATTACTGTCGGTTGCACTAGTTCTTCCAAAACAATTTACTGCCTGAACAGTACTCAATAGTTTCTAGTTATGCTTTAACAGTACTACCAGTACTGGTCAAAATCCAGACGTGAATTGACGGTGATCATTAAAGATCACCACCATGGTTGACAATTCAAAGGGACTTGGAGCTGAATTACGGATCTTCTTGGAACCTGCAGATTGGTCGCACCTTTGCACAACATGTTGCTGCTTATGGGGGTGCTGTCGCAGCCGGGAACGCACGATTGCATATATTATTGTTGTCTCATTAGGGCGACACGCACACGTTGGGCTCCTTCTCCACGTCTGTAGTCTACCAGCTATGAGGCTTGCATACACTGTAATTGGCTTTGGAACTCCAAGCCCGCTGTCACAAATTTACGGTCAACTACTGATGAAGTGCTCATTCTTAGACTATCAAACCCAAGCAGATAGCCATGAGTCCGTGCTTTGATTGTAGACGAGCTGTTCACCACGCGTGCTTGAACGACCTTTACAACCAGGGAAGTATTGGTGTCAATATTGATTATTAACTCATAAAAACAGTGTGCTAACAATTTTATGAATGTTGTGCTCAACCGAGTGTGTTTATCAGTGGAAGACTAAGTGTAAGTCTGCGCTAACGGACGGGACTTCGAAGACCACTTTTGAGATTGTGGAGTGTTACTCAGAATGTTCCCTTCGCCATCAAGCCAGCCAAGTTTCCGCAAGAACGGTGACGGAATACAAGGTGGTGTGGTGCTGACGCCTAGACATGACTTTTTCGAGTCTAGGGCCGACTGGCTAAGAGGATTTGCAAGACTAACCGTTGTGACCGTCGTGATTTTGCTGCTTGACCCAAGGACCAAAACCTCCGTCCTTCTGTTGTGGCCTTAGCTGTGTCTCGCTCATTCGATTATACTGGGAAACGGTCTGAACGCTATCACTGAATGTGCAGAAATAGGGAATTTCCTATCAAAGCATCCCATATTCCTTTTCGTGTCGCTCGATCTATTATAAACTCATTGAAGAGCCTTTGATACTCTAATTGCGATATAGACGAGATGAAGCCTACAAAAGACGATTTGGGGCGCCCGCCCCAGCTGTTTTTTAGTTGTAGACTTGAAATGCACTTAATCCCTACCATGTGCCGAATGCATTAGAGAATAATCGGTGGTGCCAGTGCTTTGTGTGTCATTTTCGTTCAAATTTCAAACTACATTGGATATAGTAATCGTGGACGTTGACAGCAGAGAACTTTGAATAAAATAACTCTACCATCTGCGGTCGCTGAATGCGACGATCGTATTCGATATTGTAATTTGATCGTTGTCCACTATCAACTTAAGACGATGTCACACGCTATCAGTTCCAGGAAGCGAGATTCCACAGTTTGAAATCATACATTTGATTTTTCGATCTTCCCAACAAAGTCTATACATTACCATGCTTTTTGGAGTTGTACTAGTTTGAATAATGCACGGGGAGAATTATTCGCAAACCATTCTTTCATATACTTTTTAAGATAACCATCGGGCGTTATTCATACCATTCCCATAACAAAGAGAGCCGACCATATTTCAATTGCACTACCGGCTTCGCAGAGGCAAAGGCACTGTCTCCAACAGTGATTATACCACAACGTTTACATGGTTTCAACAATCGATGTGCGACAGCCGTTCCCTCACCAAAAATCCGGCGTGGTAAGGCTTTTGGTTTTGATCTTCACTATCTTCAACCAGATCCAACCCCAAACAAGTACCAGAATTACGATCAGCAATAGATTTGAACTCAGCATCAATCCCTCCAACTTTACGCGGTTGCTTCGTATTGGGAGTCACGCGATCGTGGTAGTATTTTCTTTCTTTGCCTTGCCACGAGCTCATACACTCACACATGCACACAACATTTCACCGGGGGACACCACATCTAGTCTCCGGCTATCGAAGCCTAGTACAATAGGTCGAATCAGTTTCCACAGGTCATCAGAAACAACACAATCAGAAAACGAGAAAGCGCCCGCAAGTTGCTTAAATGTGTGACATAGCATTGAATATCAATCACAAAAATTAGATTATGTACCCACATAACCTTCTTGAATTTCTTTATCCCAGTGGATTCAAACGGGGCATCTTTTTGGCTGGACCGCTATTGTCAATCGAATGCCGAGCCACCGAAAAGGTCACCCTCCGCAATGTTTCTCTGACGACACGCTTGAAGTTTAGAAAATGTAAACTGGATCGTGTTCTGTGGCGTAGATCAAGGATGTATCACTTAAAGGACCTGACAAAGCTTTGTTTTCAAAATTGCAATACTGACGATTGCCGTAAAAATGTTTTACGTGTGGGATCTAATTCAGCTGGGTCAACAATAACTTCAGCACTCAAAGCCATTCTCGAGAGTTGGTTAAACGTTTACCTTGATCTGAAATAGCACAAAATGTTGACGAATGCTTAACTTCTTCTTCAACTGAATCGTCCGAATCAGATGGAGAAGATGGCACACAGAAATCATCTTGGTTGGCTAACTGCAATGCCGTCAGCGATCCTGGAATACCCGGTTGTTGAGCAACTTGAGCAAATGTGCTGCGTCCAGCAGGAACCGCACCAAGGGCACACGTGGAGAATATTTCAACTCCAGAGGATTCCCCCAAAATAGTAATTCTAGTAGACATTTCCAAAACAAGTATCATTTGCCGAAACAAGTGCAAACCATTGGATGTGGTTGTAAGATATCGCCAGTGATGAGAACAAGAGATGCATTTTGCATTTTTGCTTACATGTTATTCCCAACAGTAGAACCGACGGCGTACTACAACGGTTGAAATACATGTTCGTTTCACGGAAACTAGATCCTACGCATTACATACTGTGCATTCATTATCTAGACGATGATTCGACACCCACCCGCCGGTATGTGTCGAAGATATTTTACTACACTGATATGATCACAAAGGTAGTAGTATATTCAGTTAAAAGTTACCGCATCTAATTATCTAGCAAGAAATCTGTTGTTTTATGACTAGACGTTACCAGCTCCTCTTTCCCTGAGTTTCGAACTATATCAAATGTAGGAAGGCGGAACACAGTAAGCAATAACGAGGAGTTTGTTTTATCCCAATCATTGGTGTGACCAGTACAAGTATTGCGATCGTGATCATTGTTTCTTCAGGTTTTACAAGTATATGTTGACTTGTTACTCGTCTCACCAGAGCTTGCAATGCGCCTCGTCATTCGCCGTCCTGCTTGCTTGTAATAAGGAGATGGGTTTACGTATTTAGTAGTTAGGGAAGAATCGCCACGGGAAGAGCAATGTGATTATCTTTGAATGTAGCAATGTAAGTTTTCACCAGATATGCAGGGTGAAAGCATGATTGGCTTGACTGTAAAAGCCACTCTGACGTAATGCTGCAAATAAGTGTCGACTTCCTATCCGCATCTGATAACAAAGTTGCGCAAGTACACGAAAATTTGATAATGTTTACGAGACGGCTGCGTTAACTAATTCCTGGGTGTGATACGTACGCAACAGAATCACTTGGATTGCAAACTGGTATGATTTGTGCATACTCTCACAATTGTATTGCGTAGGGAATCAAAGTGAAGTGAGTTTTCCATGTGTTCGGAGCGTTAGATTCGACGTGTTAACCGTTCCATTTTTACTTTGGCCAACATATAAACTGCTATACAAAAATTTGAATAACGAATGCTTGTCTCGAACATTGCCTTGTTTCCACGCTCTACGTTGTTTGAAGTACTCCAGTTGTAGAGAGAAAGCGTGATTTTGACGGCAGGATGGATACATTTAGAACCAGCATCTCTTTCTCTGTTTAGTTCATGCCCCTGCTGTATCTATTGTCTCACATTATTTTTCTTCCGCAAAACCGTTCTCGTTCATTTTTGTCAGATATTTTGGTCGCCACAGAACAATGTGCGCAAAACAGGTGAATTCCTTCAGCTGAAATTTCTTCATCGACTGCTGTTTCAATCAATATTAGTTGTACTAGAGTCACATTCGTCTATCGCCATGTAAGTTGTCAGATTTGCAAGAACAGCCCAAACAAAGGCCCTCTATCCTAAACGTAGATCACGCCTTCTTCTCCATACGCATCCCGCAAGTTCGATAAAGCAGCAGTATACTTAGAATGAGTGTCGCCGCATTGTATACCCCAAACTATATTTTCAAAAGAATGTTGTGCTGAATGGGACACACAATACGAACAGTGCTGGATTATATCTGGGTACGTGATTTAGGTAGTCTTGATGCTACAGTTTGCAGTGGACCTGAAATCATTTTGTATAAATCAGCAAAAATGAAACACTCCTAGACGTATGACAGTATTCAAGAATTCAATCCGATTTGACGCTATCACCAATAAATTGTTTTGCAGAAATGTCAGCATTACAAGCTGAGTTTCCTTCTGCAACGGTACGCGTTCCATGTTCACAGAAAGAATTATATCTAGTTTGTGTTTGTGGTTTTTCTTCGTCAATTTTATGTACTACGATACATATTATCGAAGTATGCTTATCCAAACTTATTTCATTTCCCATCATCTCCGTAATCGAGTGGAGGAGCTACTTCACTTGCAGATACGTACCTCTACTCATCGTCAAGACTCTTCGCGCCTTTTGGCTTATCTAATCGTTTTAAAGGAAGTAATCCAATCTTGCTCGTATATTATTTGCGCTGTTGGGATAAACGTAGCCAACGCTGGCGTAGCTATGGTAATGCTAAAAGGTATACAGCTCCAAACATAACTCCAAACAGTAAGTGGACATATTGTCAGCACTCCCAGTTATTCATGCATCATTAAGCCTCTTTCCGCACTTTGCGAGGGTTTGAGCGAGTAAAAGTTCAAGTGTACACGACGACAATGGAACTACAACATAGTATATGGTCACGGTTGGAAGTGGTATTATGGAATTACAGACCGATGAGTTACATACAAACACACTTCATTGATACGTAATAGACTTAACGTAAAGGATAAACCCGGAGGCCGTGTCTTGAAGCTGCTTCTTTTAGGTGTTCCCTAAACTTCCATGTCAACACATATCTAATGTGATGACAAACGACAAGTAATTCGAAAATTTGAAATTTCTCACTTAGCGCGACGTGTGCTATGGCAAATTGGTTCGAAATAGAAGCTTTGATATCTGAAACGTCGCAACAACTAATGAAATTAAAAGTAGTCGTTGACGATTCTTTAGTTCAACCTGGGAACGTTCTGCTCAGCTCTCCATAACACAATCATCGCATCGAGATGGTTACGTGAAACTACACTGTCGTGAGAAATTCTAAGAGGTAGTTGTTTCGGATTGTGAGTATAATTTATTTAGAGCTTTTCCCTTAATTTCACTTCAACATTTACCCTCGCTCCAATTTTACGAACGGTTTGCGACATTTGACGTTAAAATGGAATATAGTATCGAGGGCTCCATACATGATGATGAAGGTTGTTTCAAATATGGACTGTTTAGATCATGAAATATACAATGATATCCCGCTTGAATTCGATGAACTGGAGCAATATGTTCGTGCGGAAACTGAAATCTACGATTCTTGCGCTCAAACTTCTCCAAAGAACTCGAACAAAATTATAGGACGATTTACGTTTGCCTAAAACTATAATTCAAAGTGAATCAGTTGTGGGTTGTGAACGACACGAGGTTCAAGAAAATGCAATGTCCATGCAGCAAAACTTCATCTGAAGAAGAACCCACGCAAAAGACTGCTGAAGTCGAGAGTAACTATCAAATTTATCATGAGGAAGATACAACAATCAAGTTGAATATTATAGACGCGTGGTCTGATTCAATCGCAAAAGTAAATTTACCAAAATCAAATCACACTCAGCAAATTGAGTACTAGCCCAAAACCGCATGTAGCGTTCAACATACACGTCCTAAAATTATCGGTATCTGCTTCTCAAAAATGCTTTGCCGAAAGGTGAACGACTTGGAGTGATCGATATAGGCTGCGATTGCGCAATTGAATTGAAAGATTTGACCTTATGGGCACTCCAATTGATATTGAGTGTGTTCAAAAACTTACAAACAGTATCCTGTCCATTCGACATAATTTTCCTTCTAAACAGAATTCATGTCATTCGTTGAAATACCGGAAATCAATCCAATTTCATAATCAAATTTAGTACTAATGAAGGTACTAACACTTTTGCAAAGCGAACTGCTTCAATGTCAACACGAAACCAGAATGGTGAAAACGTGGATTCTGATCAAAATGGCTCGTTTCCAGTAGCGTATATAGGTACGACTGTGTTCGGATTTGCATGGTAAGTTGAATGTGAGAATATGATTGAACTTTCAATGATATTGACAGAAAAAATGTTATTTTAAAGGAAAAGCACACAGTCGTTTACACAGTACGAGAAGTTGTGCAAAGATACAAACAAGACTTCTCTTGTCTTGACAGATATTAAGCAGCTATCACAGACTCAGTGATAGCATTTTGTACTCCATGTTCAAGGACCGTACAGAAGACTGCACACGATGTACTCCAAGTTTTATCAGAATTGTGGTTGAACAGAAAATTCACTGCGGAGGCCATGGAACAGCAGGTGAGATAGAATTGCAAAATATCGTTGGATTCGAGGCAAATGGAGCCAGATCGAACGACACAGTTATGCGGTGTGGATTGCAGAGTATTTGCGCCAAATGCCAAGGTGTCGTAGTTGATCCCGATCGTTGTTCTGTGGAATTAACGGAATTCAGATCGTGGAACTAGAAGGCGATCCATACTCGGACGCATTTGAAGCAGACATCAAACTGCTACTACACGGTCCACTTGGTACAAAAGACAATTTTGTAGCATTCAGTAAATCATGGAAGTTGTAAACACTACCATTTCTACAAAATTTGGCCAGGCAGGACCGCGAACACAACCAGTCTACCCATATTACCAATGCAACTGTTAACCAAGTTACGTCTCAAAGTTATTCACTAATTGGCAATATGGAATGCTAAGCATCCGAAGTGATGAATGATATCGCTATTGTTATTACTAAATCACAGTACTCCTTGCTGTACCAGTGAAATACTCACTGGTTCGCGTATTGGTTTTGCGCGCCTTCCCCAGAGGTTGAAGGCATCGGTGGTGGTTCAACATTGTCACAATCGCATATAATATCCCACATAACGGTATGCCGACAACAACGTTGAGCCTCCCCTCTGACATAGATTTTTCCTTTCAACACATTCCGTTACCAACCATGTAGTTGTATGTTTAAGCTAGGCAAATACCCAAGTACATACATATTTCTGTCTCACAAGGTTTCAAAAAAATATTTGTCTTCAAGAGAAACAATCGGTTCGACCTTAGCGAAGTCGACAAATCTAATGCGTCGTTTACTAACGTATTAATAGCTGATCTCGAAATATTTTTATGTAGTTGCTACAGCAAGTACACTAAAACGATTATCTTAGTATGAATGGTTCATCTTAAAACGTTGATTGACGTTGCTTATTCAGGCGTAGCTTGATGTTTCTTATCCAGCCGCTGCTCGATGTTACATATATAGGTTTTAGGACCGCCATCAACCGCTTATGGTGGCTCACATGATCAGACCCGGTTTAAGTTTAAGTGTGAGCTGTATGAACGATGGAAGGCCTTACAGCTACCTGCAGTTGAACGACAGCTGTGCACATGTCCAACCAGTGTATTACAAAAAAATCAACGTGTACTTAAGTAATGGTGAAGATCCATTGCAACATGACGAACAATATAGTACAACTTGGCCAAAGCAGACCTAGGTGCAAAAACGAGGCGGGGTGAAAATAGAGATGAAAAGCGGTGGAGCTCAAGGTGTCGGCGCTGAAAGCCACGGAGACGACACGTGATGAACCTGCTCAAGAAGACAGGGCGGAGAGAATTAGGGGTTAACAGATATAATGGGACCGTTGGAGGCAGCAGAAACAAGGGCGCGGAGGTGTCAAGGGCGCCAGGGGAGACGAGGATTCAGCTGGAGACAAGGTGGACAGCCGTGGCAGTCGTGACGGGAGGAGACAATGGAGATGGGCAATGTTTGAAGCGTGAGAGTCGAGGCAGTCAAGATGACGTGAACAAGGCTGAGCTGGTGCAGTCGGTGTTCTAAAATTCCCAGTAATTGCTAGTTACGCATCGTAGAGGGTGAAGCGTAAGACGCATGAGAAACGCATGAAAGAAAAAACCATCTCGATGACGATGAAGTACACGAGAGCCGGGATGACGCGGAACCAGACAGAATGACGATGAAGAAGGATAGCATGGATAACGTGGGAGATGCTTATTCGTATAAAAAACTAATAATAGGTAAACACTCCACAATAGCATGTAAACGGAGAATTACCCTTTTGGGCCGCCACCGCAAGAAATTTCTCACGGAGGAATTCGCGTATGTAGTGCAATGCGCGACACTGGAAGTAGGCGGCTGACATAACCGCAATTTAATTTAATTTAAAGTGTCTCATAAAATATAAATTGAGACACTATTTTTATGATTTGGCGCTATTTATTATTATTACTTTACATTGGCGACAATTCGATTTTGATTTAATCGGTAGACCTCTGCTTGGGCCACCTCCACATGTCTACAGGTGTCCGAGACTGTCGGTTAATAAACTACGAACGAATAGATTTGCTCCATGGAGATCAAGATCCTGATGCAACGGAATAATTCTCTCTGTACTAAATATCTAACTCACAATTATTGCCACCAGAGATCAGAAAAATATTGCAATACAGTAAATGATTGCGTTTATCTATAAATAGTATATAATATTGAACAAAAACTCAATATAATAACAACTCACAACTAATAAGCTCGTAACCGGTCTGTCCGTCTCTCCTTCCGTCACGCACTCTCCAACTGCCTCAACCTCTTTGTTGGCATCTTTTTCCGAATCCAGTCCAACATATTCTTACCCATCAAATCGACTCCAACCTATCATTCTGGCTCAAACTACTTTCCCGAAATTACAAAAGTAGCACTGTTCACTCGCCTCGAACTTAATCGAATTGTCTCGAACTTAAGTGAACTACAAAATTCACATTCACAGTTGCCCTCATTTCGAAATTGACGAGGTCGATGGCACTTTCAGCACGAACTGCGCGGGCTCTAGAGCTGCGCATAGGACGCGAGCGCCGTAAATATTTGAGGTAGGTGTTCCTATTTAGTCTATGTCATAGTTTAAATAAATAAATACATATGAATATACATTTTACGGCATTGGGGGGTCCGTGTGTTAGGAGAACTGGTAACTTCTGGGTCAGTAGGAGTGTTACTGTTCGTGTTAGAGAAGGAAACCGGAGCAGTGCATTGGGTAAAATATCCGCCACTGGATCGAGGGATGGGTAGCTTATGACGGCCACGCTGATAAGACTTAGCCAAGCCCAGGGTTGCCAGGACGACCCTCTTAAAGCAAACGTGACAGTAAACTACACCTTCTTTCCTTTATGGCTAACGTGTCCATTCGAGGTGAGGATTCTACCCCCCCCCGGAGACACAATTCCAGAACATAAGGACGATAAGAGTCTGTAGCTGGAACTCGATTGCCGTACAAAGGCATAGTCCTGTCGCACCTTTGCTCTCCGGAGCCACGGCCCTGAGGCGCCCGTGTTTGCATGCCAGCAGCATTGGAAGTCTCATACCCAACCGGAGCACTGAGGTAGATCAATGTGGCGAGACGAGCCGGCTTTTCCGGCTGCCTGCCTCATCCCGGTCAGTGGTCGTGTATGGGACAGGCACGTTGGATTGGAGTTGCCTCCAATCTTGTGTTTCTGTGTCCGCGACAGGGCGCGTAGGGGCAGCCACGGGCAAGGGCGAGATCCTGCCGAGTCATCGGTTACGGTGGTTTGAGGGTTATGGCTTACTATTTGTTTAGTGCAATCTAAGCCCTCCCCTCGGGATTTCTGTGGTGAAAGCAAATCGTTTTGTTGCGTCATCTGGGACCGCCGACCGTGCGTTCCCCAACGCAAGAGAGACGCGGGTTGTAGTATGTTTTGAAGAAAGTTTGAGGTTCGACTAATGAATGTTTGAGTTTGTTCAGTTTCGCCAGGATATTTGGGAAGAAAGCGAAAGTTCACAAGCGAAGAGCAAATTCGGGCAGAACATGATGCGCCACCAGGAGAAGAAGATCCGGTTGCGAAACAAAAGCTGTTGAAAAAGATTAGTACCGCTTTGATCCGCTTGAAACGTGGCAGGGCGAGGCAAGTACGCAACCGAACGTGGGCGCAGTTCCGTCGGTAAACAATGCGATGCAAGCTGTTGCTATCGCATCACAACCAAATGAGGAGACTACTACAGCATCTGTCGTTGTTGCGGAAAGTTCGAGAACTCCCACTCCCGCTTTTGCAGTTGGTGTGGTGCCTGTACCAAGTGTCAACAATGGCCCAACCCCACGAAGACAAACCGGAAAGAAGTCACGAGCTGATATGACGCCGTCTCAATTAGCTCGCGTTCGTGAGGCAGACAAAAAGAGAAAACGTTTTCAAAGAGCTAACCGTTCGGAATTTCAGGTCGAACGGGATCGGCTACAAGATAGAGAACGAGCAAGGGCTCGAAGGGCGGTGATGCATCGTGGAGAAGTGGATAGTCTAAGGGAATTTAAACGAGTTTCTCACGAGAACCAAATACACGAACGCTCAAGTGAGCTGCTAGAACAACGAAGGCATCACGATGCTGAAGCTTATCGAGAGCGAAGGGACTGTATGCCAGATGAAGCACATCAGACCATACGAGAGCAAAACACGACTGCTAGACGAGCAGCACGTGAGGTCATGCCAGAAGCGGATCGAAAATATATTGAAGAGCAGGACACAGCTGTTCACCAAGCTAATCGAAATGCAATGATAGAGGGAGAGCACGAACATCACAAGGAAGTCGAACGGTTTCCGAGCAGGTCACGTCATTATCATAAAGGACTATCGTATTACGAAGACTTTGACCATTCCAGGAGGTCGTCATTACTTTTCCCAGTACACGGACAATACCCAGGAACACGAGCGAGTCGGTTCACATTACAACGCTTGGAAGTTTCCAAATGAAACCAACGGAAGCCGCTGGCGTAAGGGATTAGTGAGTGTTCCTGCCGCTCGCTTCCCTGCGGTTGAGCTACGACGCCTCTACCAGAATCCTGGATTCATGCAACTAATTCGTACCTACAACAACGTCTCCACATTTACTTCAATGAGATCCTCCCGATTACGTTCTCTAAACGTCGGCGAAAGTATAACACGGAGTCGGATTGGTGTCTACAATTTTCGAGTGCAAGGGTATGTGTGCCACCGCATGGGAACTCTACTAACTTCACCCAACCGACGATCAATGTATGCGCACATATACATTAATGATCCAGATAATATCTGACATATTATGCAAGCGCGTGTAACAAGCTGAATGGATATTACAGATGGTTTGGACAAAGCTATCCTCGAGCCGAACGACCACTTCATGACAACCCACAATCCGTATAGTCAGCAGTTCATGAACGCACGGAGGTTGTTGATTGAAAGCGCTGGACCAGAATACCAAGCAGCTGTTCAGGAGGTCGTTTGCCTGGTGAGATAAGACCTGAAGATAATCCGGAGTTACGATTACACGAGTTTCTCCCGGAGGGTGAAAATTTGAAAACCTTTTTTATGGGTCAACCGCTGCGCAGGTCAAATTTGGGTCAACACTTTTTATGGGTCAATCAAGGGTCAAAATTGAGCAGACCATTTTCATGGGTCAAAATTGGTCAAAATTTATCACCCTCTTGAGGGTGATAGCAAATTTTGGTTGAGTCGTTCTTAGACTGTCTCTCCTTGTTTATCTAAGTGGACCACCGTGTTGTCGAGATGTCGCTCCTTCGTCAGTCGTCTGACCGATCACGAAGTCGTATTGTAGCATCGCGTGCGCAGCGTTGTGTAGGCTCTCAGTGCTATTGGTTGTAAGTGCTTAAGTAGTCATTTTCGAATCTACCAAGTTTCAATCACCACTACCACCACTACCACCTCTACCACCACCAATTCACTGCCAAGCACCATGGACACCGGCTACGCCTCCGATGAATCGATGTCGCGTCACTACGCTGACTCTGACCTGAGTGACGCGCCACCGGACGTCTCGAACAAGAACCACTTTGCGACGTCAAAGAGAGTCCTGGATTGAAGTTCTTCCAGTTCCAGGTGACGTATTACGAATACGAAGTGCAACATCGATTGATTGGCTGGGCACACCCACACTTGATGGATCGTATGAAGCAGCGCCGGAGTTCAATTTTTGTCGATGCAACCTACAGATGTGTGCCAACTCCGTTTTACCAATTGGTAATTGTGATGTTATACGACGCTATTTCGGAGCTGTACCTGCCAATTTGGTATGTCCTAACGTCGTCCTAACGACTGGAAAACGGCTCAAGTGTACGACCGTTTGTTCCACAACGTTTTCGTCGGGGCCAAGAAAAAGTTAGATCCAGCTCACATTGTGTGCGATTTTGAGTTTGCCCTGATTAAATCTGTTCAAGAGCAGTTTCCGGAATCAAGAATTGTGGGGTGCCTATTTCACTTCAAACAGGCGCTCCGCCGCAAAATGTTCAAGTTAAAAATCACGGATCTTGAAGTGGAATTGGCCATGCGAGAAGGCTGTATCGACAGATTGACTATTGTTCGACGAATGGATGTCCCGCTTCAAGGCGTTCACGATGTCCGCTTTTTGATCAAGCGCGACTGCCGAGCAAGGTGTATCGGTTATTCCAGGGACAACTGGAAGAAGTTCTGGAAATATTTCAAAAACATCTGGATCCACAAGTTTAAACCGGAATGGTGGAACATTAACGGTATTCACGAGGACATCGTTAATCGGACTAACAATCCGCTTGAACGCTACAATCGCATTCTCAATTCGGCTTTCTCCGGTGCACACCCTGACATTACTCGCTTCATCAGTGTCATTGAGGAGCAAAGTCGCGAAAAATGTACGTCTTTTAGGTGACATCTCGAATCGCAGAGCCCGGGCTCCGA
>NBNE01000958.1:0-15666 GCA_002215365.1 Phytophthora megakarya | reverse complement strand
TCAGCCACAATGTAGTCACAATGAATTGTGGCAGTAACGTCGTCCGAGATTGTTTTGTGTTGGATCAAAACACAAAATATCAGAGTTAGAATAAATTCACGTACAGACATGTGGATTTGATAACCTAAATTAGAGTGAGCATGACAATCTGATTCTTCCAAAAGAAAGATTGGCGACAATTGGTATGGTGGTCACGACTCTGGTTACCGCTCCTAAACATCATGATGTCACACTTCGTGCACCTTCGTCAGGCTAATCGCACCTTCATCGTCTAACTGAATAATGCCTCTTTATTCTACAATTAGCGAGAGTTGTGGAGTTCGCCACTAACACCACAAGTTCCACAAAGATTTTAATGAGGGAAAATGTCAAAGCGGGACTCAATCATAAGAACATTTTCAACCTGGGCGTCACTTTAGATAATCTAAATGTTAGCCTAAATCCAGGCTTTACCTCATCACGCACTTGAACTTGTTCTTTGCTGCTTGACGGCCTCCCTGTACGAGGAGCCGGTGGATACCTCCATGTAGCGCTCTTGACATAGAATACTCATCGATGGGTGTCACTTGACCCATGCACGATACACACTACCCTGGCACGGTGCGCACAACCGCCTCTGTGGCCAACATCAAGAACAACAATATCACGCTGTTGACGCAAGACATCAAGAAAAGCGCTAACATTTAGATTATTTAAACAGCGAGTCCCGAAGGTAGAGCCCATATTTGCTGTGTTTGACAAACATACAGCTCAAATCCGAATACATAAATGCGGTTAGGGTTAGAAACGGGTAAAATTCAATCCACAAAATCCAATCAAATTGCCGTTTCAATTCGCTAAACCCCACCAAACGTTCGCTATTTGGGCTCCAAAGTTCGTTCAAGCCTTCGAGAGCGATTCGGTGAGACCCAACACACCTTAACATGTTCGCGTAGCCGCAGTTTAGGTTTCTGAACTTCTCTTCAGGTTTGAGTACCATGACATCCGTCGAAAGGGCTAAATTCTGTGGTAGCAAGTTGCTACCACGGAATTTAGACCTTTCTTACTACATGTACAGAGCCTCCCCCCAATAAGTGCACCTCCCAATTTCAATATCCCATCCTTAGATATCCACATTACTTTAAATAACTAATAGCAAATTCGCTTTGCCTTCCCATCTCCCTCGAAAATCACATCGTTGAACCCACCGCGCTTATTGGGGGAGAAACTCTGTGCTATTATAGCAACATCGTTCCATAAACTGAATTGAGTTGATTTTATCTACGAGAGAGAAATTAGGCCAGAAGTAGGATAGCTATCCTTGCTTGAGGCCTTCTTAGTAACACCACAAGTGAAATTCCCGTTCACTAAAGAAGTTCTCAACATTTCAAGGTCGCTGGTACCAGAGGTGAATGAAAGATGGTTCTGTAATACAGAATCTGTATGCCGTGGTAGGAGTAGTAGTACTGTACTACTAATACATGTAGCAATGTTTTCGCTCGTTTTTTCTATGCTGTTGTATCGTAATTAATCCGGAGTAATAACCATGGCTATCGCACGACCGTAATCCAATACAAAACAGCTGAGTTGAAGACTACTCGGTAGTCAAAAAGTACCAGCAGTGAACTTCGATAAGCAGAGTTCGATCATGCAGTTCACTTCAGCAGGTGTAGTGCAGGTGTACATAGTGCTCACTAACATGTAGACCACCATACTTCCTCAAACGTATGTTGAAATCGGCCAGTACCTTTTGTATTTTGAAAGTAGATTTAACACACACACACACTGCACCAGAAGAATGAGGAAAGCACTGATACTCTGGAGTTGTCATCCTGCTCTTCACAATCTGGTGCCGCCACTGGTATCTACTGCCGCGTCGTCTGAGCTCTTGGGCCCTGTGCGGAATTGCTGTTTTGACTTCCTTGAAGTCAATCCAATCCGGTGGAAGACATGCTCCCATCCAACACGGGTGATCCTAGACCAGATTGATACAATTCATAAAAGTGCGCTGCCCGCTCGTCGCCACGTAATTTCACTGGTGCGATTGCCTGCAGCGCATTTTCTAGACGTCTCTTTCATTTCCAAAACGAAACAACAATGCGCTTGAGTAACCTTCTCGTCGTTCTGGCGTTCGTCGCGCTGGCCAGTAGCCACGCTCTCTCGCTTGCAAGTGACACGCAGGAGCTTCGTGCTTCCGTTGGCAGCAGTGCGGTTGGGGAAGAGAGGGGGATAATAACGGCTCTCGGCACAAGGTTGAAAAGGGAAACACGGAAGTTCAAGGGGTGGGTCATCTGGATGTTCATGAAGCGGGGTCAAAATCCCGTTCCGGACAAACGAATCGCGCGGGTACAGTGGTGGATCAAGAGGAAAACTCCGAATGAAATTCTGTACAAGCATAAAGTCTCTCCGGACGAATATTTCCAGGCATTGAAACTGGACCCGAAACTCAAAATGTACGCCCATGTGGCTGATGCCAGGGAAAAGAACCCCAACTTGGAGAAGTTCCTCGACTACAAGGGGTATTTCGATTACATGAAAGCAGTAGATTAGTTCACAGTTTTAAAATATATAGAGGTCTGACATTCTATTTCATTGATGACTTTTTCGCTTGTATTTGCACTCTGCAAAGATCCACACTGTGTATTTTATCATACCGTTTTTTAATCCGTGTCCATTGGATCCACTTCAACTTCTCGGTACTGGCATTACTGCAGAAGTTACGGTCTCAACTCAATTGTTACAGTACTACTTTTAAATAGTACACTATCAGAAGAGAGAATGGAACGTGTTTCCGAACTGTGCGCCGTTAGCATTCGTATTTTGTTACGGTAGTACTACCGTAACTGCACTGCAGAATCATGACGGTAGCGAGAGGGTTTAACCCTCTCGCTACCGTTCATAACAAACCCGTGCGGTTTTTGCAGCGGGCGAACGGCCCCTATGGTATTATCAAACCTTAGTTTTCCTACCGCGGGGGGCCTGGGTGTGCAACCAGAACAGTCCAGTTGCATATACTTGGTATCACTCGAGCTCATAGCTACATACAGTTCATAAATGTATTTAATGCGATTATCGTGTCGTTATAAATAAATGCGCCATAATGAGAGTCGTTTAGAATATTTGAACATGTTAAACTTCTTCAGATAAACTTGAAGTTAGTTTTCAAGTTTTACTGCTATAATATGTGTTAACACTCGTCCATGAGTGATGAAACATGACCGTATCTGTACCCTGTCCGTAGGAAGCATACTACTTTTAGTCCAGAATCTTTTGAGGCTATCCATCGTCAATGTATTGTTGGTAGGTATTTCACTCACTGGATATTTGGATAGACTTTTCTGGTAACATGTATAACTATTAGTAGCGTACACTGCTGTTCAACTACAACCTTGCAGTGGAAGGTACAAATGAGAATTGGACTATATCCAAGTAAGATCGCTCGAGTAGTGTAGGTATACATGTGGTACTTCAAGTATTATAAATGCTGTACATGTACAGTATCAACCTTACTTCAAGTATTATTATACCCAGTATTTTAATAACAAAATAGCATTCCTATACTCAAGTTTGTATAAAAATATACTGGTATTAATTAATGTACAGAGTTTCTCCCAATAAGCGCGGTGGGTTCAACGATGTGATTTTCGAGGGGGATGGGAAGGCAAAGCGAACGTACTGTTAGTTATTTAAGTAATGTGGATATCTAAGGATGGGATATTGAAATTGAGAGGTGCGCTTACTGTATTGGGGGACCTCTGGACCAATGTAGCCACAGTACAGTAATCCAAGACCAGATAGACCGAATTCATAAAAATGCACAGCCCATTGTTGGTTGTGGTCCTTCAAACCACGTTTCAAGACATCAGCCAGATATCATTTCCAAACCGACCCAGCAATGCGCAAGAGTTTGCTTCTCATCGTGCTGGTATCCATCGTCTTGGCGACAAGCGACACTCTTTCCGCGCCTGCCGGTGCCCAGCGGATGCTTCGTCCAAACGTTGGTGGTGATGACGAAGAGCGAGGGATAATAGCAGCACTTTGTACAAGGTTGAAAAGGGAGGTGCGGAACTTCAAGGCGTGGGTCATCTGGATGATCATGAAGCGGGGCCAGACACCTGTTCCGGACAAACGAATCGCACAGATACAGTGGTGGATCACAAGGAAAGCTACGAATGAAGTTCTGTACAAGCATAATGTCTATCCGGGCGAATACTTCCAGGCCCTGAAACTAGACCCGAAACTCAAAATGTACGCAGATGTGGATCATCTCAGGAAATTGAACCCCAACTTGCAGAAGTTCTTCGACTACATCGGATACTTCGAATACATGAAAGCAGTAGATTAGCTCACAATTTTGTATAGAACTGAAATTATTCTTCATGACTTTTTCGTTCCATTTGGAGAGTGGGTATATCATGCTGATTTTCCAGTGCGAGTGTGGTACAGTATCTTTGCCCATTGGATTATTACCACCTCAACTTCCCGATACGTGTACATGTACTGCCGTCTCAATTCAATTGTTACTTACTACTTTTAAGTACTGTACATGTTATTGGTAGTACTTATCAGAACGCGATCATGTAATTGCGCCGTAACGAGAGATTCCTGAACAAGTTTGTCTTCAAGTATACTGCGATTAATAACCGGAAACGCACTATATGTTAGCTTGTGGCTGTCCTCCATGACCTACGGTCGTATACATAATAGTACTGGACCCTGTAAGACACAATGTGTGTCATGTACATGTAGTCATAGAATCTTTTGGAGCTATTCATCTTCTCTTCATATCGCTCGTTGTTTTCTCATTGGCTGTCCAGACTGACATGTATGGTACTTATAATAGTAGCTATCGAACTACAACGTTGCACTCCACTTACTCGAGCGATATGTAACTCGGAGAGCGCATTCCTCACACGTCCTATAATTTCGTACCGGAATGAAAAATTAAAGTTAAGCTATGGTAATGAAGCATAATCCTAGACCAGATTGAGACAATTCATAAACATGCATCATCGATTGTTGGCTGCTGGTCCGACTGGCGGAGCTCAACCACGTTTCAAGGCATCATCCACATTCTCATTCCCAAACCGACCCAGGAATGCGTAAGAGTTTGCTCCTCATCGTTCTGGTAGTCATCGTTCTGGCAAGTACCGACGCACGCTCGGCGCCCGACACGCGGATGCTTCGTGCTACTGTTGGCGAAGAGAGGGGAATCATAGTGGCACTCGGCACAAGGCTGAAGATGTGGGCACGGAGCTTCAAGACGTGGGTCAAGCAGATTCTGCTAGGACGGGGTGTAGCACCCGTGCAGGACAAACGAATGGTGGAAGTCGAGTGGTTGGTCAAGAAGAAAGCGCCGGAAGACGTTTTGTTCCGGCACGAAGTCTCTCCGGACGAATACTTCCAGGCGCTGAAACTGGACCCGGGACTCAGAACAAACGCCCATAAGGCTGATCTCAGGGAAAATAACCCCAAGTTGCAGAAGTTTTTCAACTACGACGGGTACTTCACTTACAAGAAAGCAGTAGATTGACGCAAAATGTTTAATAGAACTCTGAAATGTACCCTTCATTATCATGCGGATGTTTGATTCTACGTAGTATTCCAGTGCACACTTATTGGAAACCCAGGTTTAAACCTGTACACTTCGCGCTGAATTAAAGTGTACTAGTTTAACTCGTTCAGCAATTTTATCGCAAGGTTCTTTGTTGCTGGGACCTCTTTCGCGGCCTTGAGCATACTCGACAATTCAGTTTTAGTGTAAAATGTTGTCAACGTCTCCATCGTGCTCGTTTTTCCACCATTCTTCAAATTAAACAATATCCTGTAGCTCTCCCACGTTTTCAAAAAAATCGGGTTGGTGAGTAGCGTATCCACATCATCGTTTAATTTCAACAGCTTGAAAACTTCATCGGGAGATAATTTGCTCTTCAGCCATTGCGATCCCATTGTCGTCTCCAAATCCTTCGCTAGAACAGCCAAATCAGTTCTATGTTGTCCCATTACAAAAATCTTGGAGAGACCATCGTAGCCGTAATGCTTAGTCAATACCTGGAGCAGGTCATTTGTAGGATTATCCAGCTCTGTCGTCTTTTTCGTATATAAGAACAACGTAATGAGTCCTGGAGATGCAAAAAGCTCATCACCTGCTTTGTCAAGGTTTAGCACTTTCAAAACATCGTCTGCAGATTTTTTGTGTCTATTCCACTTGGACAATAATTCCCTCAACAATTTTGACGAAACTGCATTCGTACTTGGAACCATCACTCCGATTTCGACCATCTTTGCGATGGCCTTATCGTCATATTTCTCTGAGAACAAGTCGATTAGTTTCACCTTGCGACTGCGGGGTAGCATGTTGAGTTGATCAATGTAGCGAGCGAAAATATTTAGCGTTGGGTTACTTTCCTTGTTCATTTTCGGTGCCTTGAAAAGGCTATATCCAGCAGTATCAATCTTGAGCAAGGAGAAAATATCATGCGCCGTTCTTTCGTTCGCTAGCCAATTGTTCAGAAGCTCCAGTCTCATTCTCTTGGAAAACGTTTTCGTTCGAGGGGAGTTCATTCCAACCTCAACCATCCTTGCCACATCATAATTACCGTACGTCTTTATAAACATGTCGATCAGTTCCACTTCCTTCGCGGGGTTTTTCTTCTTGAAGCGGTCGATATATGATACGTATAAACGAATGTTCGGGTTGTAGAGAACTTTGTCCACTCCTCTATCAAGTTCCAGCAAATTAAAAATGTACTTCGTATCCTTCTTACTGATCACCCACTTTCTGACCTTGAGATGTTCAGCTAAAGTGAGCTTCGACTCTGATGGAATCAACCATTTCAGGAACGTTGATTTGATTGGGAAATTTACATTTCCTGCTCTCTCTTCGATATTCTGTTTCCTGTCCGTCCTGACCATTCTCTCAATAGAATTGTCATGGTGGGTATCAGTTGGGGAATGAACTTCGACGTGGGAAGTTTCTAATGTTGCGTCTGCAGTCGTTGATCCAACAGTACTACAGGTATTAGCAACGAAAGCGAAAACAACCAGCAACACGAGGGGATAAAACTTCATGACCGCACTTGGTGAAAGAAAAGTGAATTGCCAAATGAACGCGAACAATTGGCTATGATGGAGTAAAATTTATCAGCAGTTTGCCCCTCTATCACATCGTACATGATTCACATTTCATCATCAGGGTGTAAACATGGCAATTCATCTCCGATTCGGATCTGACCTTAGATGCTAGAGCCCAAGAATTTGGGAGGGTTAATTCTGCTAAAGTTGGTCATATAATATACTGGAATAGTTCTTGAACGGACTGGTGGGGTGGAGTTCTAGATAATAACTACACCGGATGTAGTGACGAGTTACTTGCCTTCTTCCTATCTTCTAACGAATTAACTACAGGGCAGAACAAATCATGGATATGACGGTGGCGAGCGATTCGCTTTTGATTGTCAAATTTCCGGAGTTACTCGTCCTTATGAGAACCATGCATTTACCGTACATTGGTCTGTATCCCAGGAGTACACAAAAGCGGATTATTATCGAAGTATGGTATTCGTACAACAGTATACAGCAAGATCTAAATCATGTGCTGCGTTTCACGTCACTGGCTACGCCCTCCACTCTTGAGCCAAAGCGAACGGTAATTCAGCACGTAAATTGTGGTTAATACAAAAACCATTCGCTTGTGCGAGACTTGTACATGTCGGATTCAAGCAAATGCCTCCTTCACACTGCGAGTTAATATCAGTGGAGTAAGAGTTTGGATTCGCGTATGCGATGCAGACCGGACGTGAATAGCTTACGTTCCCTTCGGTCGTATAGTGCGGACGAGAATTGTAGCTGGTAAGAACTGTGGTTGTTCTCGTGGGGACTGCAGTAAAATCATTTCTGATCTGTGCTCCTGTATGCATGCTGGACGCCGTAGTTTTCTTCTCTGTTTTCTCTTTTCCTTTGACAGCAGATGACGTTGTCACAAAAGCTGATCCGGTTTGGATACCGAGAGTTGGCTTGGCATCTTGTTCATCCATTCGGGTGTCCTTGACAGGTATTTTAGTCAGATATCGTGTGATGCTTTCCTGACGCGTCCATGAGCGATGTTTTACGCACTTGCCTTTGGCGAAAGCGTTCTTGTTGCACCCAGGCTGTGAACATTTGCTACTGCCACCATGTCTGATGCATTTCTGGTGAAGTCTTGCCACTGCAAAACATCTAGGGTGGGTGCATGTATCACCCTCATGATCATCAATGATTTCTGTTTGCAGTGCTGGTTTACGCCTTTGATGGTACGAACGTCCTCGATTCCTTACAAGTTGGTTTTCGTCGTCATCGCTGCTGAATTCGACTATAGCTCGAGCTATTGACGCAGTTTTATGAGTGTCGAAATTACTGACAAGTGTCTTAGGAGCACCAATATTCATGTTCATCTCCAACGATACCACGGATTTCACAGGTGACACTGTTGCCACGCTGTCTTCTTTGCCATCAATGTGCTTGAAGCACTTCTTGTCATCTCGAACAAAATTGAAACACTCGGCATACGAACAAATTGCGAGTCGATTGTGCTGAAAGCATTTTCCTTCTCGCAGAACGTACTTCTTGCATCCCAACAGTGAACAATTTGATCCATGGAATTCACATCTTCCGTTGACAGTAGCCGTAGACTCGCACTCTCCAATGGAACATTTGTGCTCTTTACTATTAGGCTGAGACGCCTCCGTTTCTGAAGGTTCCTGTGGTTTTTCATGTACCTTCAGTGATATAGGAAACCTTTTAGAGCGCAAACACCGTTCATCTTGGTTGTAGATATGTCCCGGTGATACGACAGCCATGGTTTTCTCTGTGACCCACTCTTCTTCTTTACTATCACTTGCTTCGTGCGGATCTGGAGTCCATTCTTCGCTTTCTGCGGAAGCGAAACGCGACTTTGGAAAATGTTCGCCCTCGTCGGGATTGAAGTCCATTGTTGGCAAGACTGGTGTGACACAAATCTCTTCCTCATCAGGAATCGGTTCGTCCACGTTGAGATCAAGTCCATCTACGTCAGGAACGCAATGATCATCTTCGACTTCACCAGCAAAAGCAGTTAGAGGTTTGATTGGACTCCACTCTGCCTCTTCACTCTCACTTGTATCACTTGGACCAAGATCTACCAGCAACTGGTTCAACGTTGGCTTTAAATTCGGCGTTTGTCGGCTGATAGGATCTTCCGGTGACTTCAAATGCTTTTCGGAACGTAATCCTCGTTTTAGTCGCTTGTAAAATCGCACAGGGGACAAGACCTCAGGTTCATCTACAACCCACTCTTCGTCTTCATTGTCACTTGCTTCGTGCGGATCTGGTGTCCACTCTTCTTCATCACTTTCCTTTGAGTCACACCGTGATTTCGGAAAATGTTTCTTCTTGTCATGATCGAAATTCAAGGGAGACAAGGCTGGTGCAACAGAAACCACCACCTCAGGAAGTGGTTCTTCCACGGTGATGTCTACACCTGCATCAGGAACAGCATTTTCGACGTCACCAGCAAAAGCTGTTAGTACTTTGGTTGGCACTGATTCACTGGCATTTGTATGGTTCGGATCAAAATCTACTAGCACCTGCTTGTGCGTCGACTTCAAAGGCTTCCTCTTCGAACGAGTTTGTCGGTTGGAAGGAGCTCCAAGTGACTTCAAATGCTTTTCAGAGCGCAATCTTCGTTTAAATCGCCTGTGTAAACGCACCGAGGACCATTCATCTTCTTCACTATCACTTGCTTCATGCATGTCCGGAATCCATTCTTCTTCGTCACTTTCCTTTGAGTCAAAACGTGACTTTGAAAAATGTTTTTCCTCATCGTGATCAACAGTCAAGGAATACAAGGCTGGTGCAGTAGAAACCACCAAGTCGTCAGGAATCGGTTCTTCCACGGTAACGACATGTAAATTTGCATCACGAACAGCAATTTCGACTTCACCAGCACAAGTTGATAGTTGTTTGGTAGGGCACAGCTCTGGCGCTTCACTGATATTTGCATGATTCGGGCCAAAATCTACCGTCACCTGCTTTTGTGTCGACTTTAAAAGCTTCCTCTTCGAACGAGTTCGTTGGTTGGAAAAAGCTTCAAGTGACTTCAAATGTTTTTCAGAGCGCAATCCTCGTTTAATACGCTTGTGTACACGCACAGGGGACCATTCTTCCTCTTCATTATCACTTGCTTCATGCGGATCTGGTGTCCATTCTTCTTCATCACTGTCCTTTGAGTCAAACCGTAATTTTGAAAAATGTTTATCCTCGTCGTGATCGAAATTCAAGGAAGGCAAAGCTGGTGCAGTCGTCATCTCGCTAGGAATCGGTTCTTCCACGGTAATGTGTACATCTGCATCAGGAATATCATCCCGGACTTCACCAGCGAAAGCTGATAGTGGATTGGCTGGGCTCCGCTCTGTCACTTCACTGACATTTGTATGATTCGAACCAAAGTCTACCATCACGTGTTTGTTCGTCGACTTTAACATTTTCCTCTTTGAACGAGTCTGTCGGTTGGTAGAAACCTCGTTAGAGTTCAAATGCTTTTCAGAACGCAAACCTCGTTTAAGTCGCTTGTATGAACGCACAGGGGACAAGACTTCCTCTGGTTCTTCTGAAAACCATTCATCCTCTTCACTCTCACTTGCTTCCTGCATGTCCGGAATCCATTCTTCGTCATTTTCTTTGGAATCAAACCGCGACTTGGGAAAATGTTCTTCCTCACCGAGGTCGAAATCCACGGGTGGCAATGGCAAGGCTGGTGCAACAGAAATTACTATCTCACCCGGATATGGTCCGCTCGTGTTGGCCTCAGTAATTTCTCGCTTCACGAGAGAAGCACCTTTATCAGCTTCACTTTCATTGATCAAAACGGGTAGTATTAATGTTGGCTTCCATCGTTCCTCTTCACTGTCACTGGTGTCGGATACATCTTGAAGCTTAGATATCGGCATCACGATCCCCGACGAGCACACGCCAGCTCCAAAGACGAAAACATCTCCCATTATCGCCCAATGATGCTGTATCCACACGTGGTTTTATCTCCTCTGACCTCGCTGAGAATTCGCTCTGCTTTGGATTGACTCCATTGGACAATCCTAGGTTCTTGTCAGCGCTTCAACACTTCCTCAAATTAAAAATCTTATCAGGTAGGACGACACCGAACGCAGAGGTTATTTATCGTTTTCTATTTTGTTTCGGTAGCATCAATCAAAATATGTATTAAAGACAACTATGGAGCAGCTCCGTCGCTTCGAGACACTATCGTAATCTATCTCATTTGGAAATTCGGACAAATACGTGCGCTTTCGAATACTCGATCTACAGCTTCCAAACTTCCCAAGATGCGAAGCATTGGCGTCATCATATCACTGTGTGTCATGACTCTCGAGACTCGACTGCTTCCACCATCCCACTCAAAATACGTTGATCCACGCATGACAATTCGTTGCCCCACAAGTTTGTTTCCCCAATTGGGTGAGGTGCTTCCTCTCGTGGTACAACACAAATGTGGAAATAAGGTCCGAATTGTCTGAGAGGTAAACGTCACACTCGTTTTGGTGAATGCAACGACCGCGTTGTTGACCTCCTCCAGCTTTTCAATTTCGACGTTCACTTCATCAAACGATTGTGAAAATCTCCAACTCCTCATGATCACCTCAGGGCCGTAACCAGCATAACACACCACGTTTGGAGTCATCGCAGTTTGTACGAACTCGAGTTGCTTGTCGAACTGTGTTGCTGGTTTCCCAGTGAAATTCGAGCTGGGCGCGAGGCCACCGCGAAAGACCTCCAAATATCGGACTGCAACATTCCAGAGTTTGTTTGCATTGATTACGGCCGCGGCAACACGACTACGCCGCAGTTCAAGTGCGTAAATCTCAGCATGAAGCTTTTGAGTCGATATCTCCATATCAAGGATCCAATCGTTCTGTCTCTGACGAAATCGTCTCTGGTTTTCGCCGCACTGTTTACGTTGGATTTCATGTCCAAGGCGGATCAACTGGGTGATTTCTTCGTAGCTCGTCCCTTGTTTCAGTGGAATATTCATACCGGACTCAGTTGCATCGAGTTTCCGAGCTTGCTTAGTGCTGCCATTCATTGTGGGTTTGCTTCTCTTCTGCTTTCCGGTTTCTAACACCTGATGCTGCAGTGTTTTGGTCGAAGTCCTGTGTTTTGTTTGCCATCGTTCGTTGCTACCACGCTGGTAGTGAAGATTCTCATACCCAATCGCGGAATTCAGCATATCATTCTTCGACGGAGGGTGGTTGGGCGGACATAGGATACTGGTTTCCATTTCTACAAGGGTGGTTGGTGTTGTGGACAGCAAAAAATGCGGAATGACAACAACATGCTTTCAAAAGTCATTTTCACATGGCAAAAGATGAACCACTTTATCATGTCTTTTAAATATCGTCCAGTGTTTTCTTTACAGACGCTTAGTCATGTATCACGTCCCTAGTGTTTTCACGCTGTCATCAGTGTTCACGTGATACTCAACCTTGTCATCAGCGTTCACGTGAGTAACCAATACTACTTCAGATGTTGTTTTTCACTGTCATCTTCTATTGGGTGATGTTTTTATCGAGTCCCAGGGTAGGCGACTGCGTATAGGCGATCATCAAGGTCGATACTGCTACCATATGTAGCATTGAATGTGAAACCACGTATTCAATACAGTATTGTACTTCACGACAACATGGTTAAGCACAAATACAAATACAAATACAAATACAAATACAAATACAAATACAAATACAAATACAAATACAATAAAACGATTCATCGAAACTGTTTCTTTTGACGCGCTTCGTCCTTGATATTGTGTGGTTCGTACGTGGCTTCTATGAAGTGTGTAAGTTAATTAAAGCACTACAAACAACTAACGTGCACGCTTAAAGTCCTCTTAGCTACAGGAACCAAAGGTACAATACATCAGTTGTTCTTCCCTGTACTTCATGTAAAATGAATGATGTATACCTATCGGAAGAGATTACTCCGACAACACAATCACAAGCCTACTGGTAACTTGCCAAAGAGACACCTTACAAAATTTATTCCCTACGCAGATCAATCACCACCTACCCACAACTTCTGCAATTCGATATTTTCAACGGTGGTACAATTTTTCAACCAGTGATTTCTTACTGATACTGTACGAGAGCATCATCCAGAGCTGTCATTGTCTGCCGTCACAGCAAATGCCGTTTGCTAGACTCCATATTCGCTCAATTGAGCGATAAAATCGCGTCACTCTTTCCTATGTTTCTTCACGTTAGGCGTACCCTCACGTACAAAATCCTGTCATATCTGTTGACAACACAGACATTTACTTTTGTGTGTTTATATATCTACATGTACATACAGTTGTTAACAAGGTGAATCTGTGACTCCGCATCAATCGCCAGTGGCGTCCTCCCATGGATGCATTGTGTTAATACCTTCTCGTTTTATCATGCCACCTGCGATTTACATTCTCCAACAGAAACATAAATGTATTTTGGAAAGCTGGGGATTGTGGTATTGTAAACCAGCAAAGTAAGCACTAACCTAAATAAAGTGCAATCTCATCATCATCATGGATTGCTGGGTCGATATCTTTAACATAGAAATCCCTTTTTTGGAATGCTATTACTGAATTCAAGAATTTCGTGCTTTATTTTCCCGTAGATACATGAATCCTCGTGTCGAGTTTATTATAATAGTACGTTATGCGCCAAAATCGCATCCCAAGAAAATACTACTTAGAAGACTTACCATACAATCCCATGACTAACGTATAAGAGAAGATACAATCGTTTGATTGAACGTTAAATATTGTTTGGTCACTTCAAATAGTGTGTTAGCTATTCATGTTCTACAAGCACATGACTTTATTTTCTAAGTTTAATGTACTGTTCAGGCTTTTGGAGTGCTATTTTATATCGAGAGAAATTCAATGTATTCCAATCGTATTCCAGTAGTTTTCTGGCATACACTCTTCGAAAGGAGTATCATTAGAAGGAAAATAACCAGTTTCCTCAAACTTCGGACAGCTCGTGACTGATTGGTTTGGAGAGGGTTATCGCGATTATTAGCCAATGAGAAAGAGAATTTGAAAAAGTAAAAACAACTTTCACTTTTGGCAAATAAGAATTAATGAGAATCATGTGTTTTATCCAGATTCCATGCAGCGATGGTATTGGTGGTTAGATTCCTTATACATCACATACACTCCAAAAACAGATTGATCAATGTTCTTAAAAATGTGTCATAACAAAGCTGTGCTTCGCCCAGAGCAGCTCTGGATTTTACAAGAAATTTGACGAAAGTTCATTTACGTAGCAATAAAGGTAAAAAAACATATTTTATTCAATTCAAAAAAAAGAGCGCAAGTTCCGAAGTGATGTATTTTTGGCGGGATTACTTAGATTTAACTTCTTTTGGTCGTGACCTGCATTCACCGTATTAGCATCGGCGCCGTTTTACACTCGACTCGCCTTGCGACACCGTAACTGCGGCTTCAGTTGTAGCGGCAGATTTTGTGTCAAGCGTAGGAGTGCCTGCGGAAGCATTGGTGACAACAAAAACTCGATCCAGGCCGCTGACGTTACCTTTCGGGATACCGAGACGGTCATGCAAGCTAAAATTAGTGACATGACTACAGTGAAGAATCGATCCTTCGTCAAACGTCACATCTGAGCCGTGCATCTAACCATCGTAACACAGATATACGACTTCTATCTAAAGCAGCTCGAAACACTTGAATGCCCAACAAACTCGTGTCTTTCGATCATACAGCCAGTCTAACACGTGTAGCTGTCCAGTAGATGCAGCAGCAGAAGCGGCTCTCGATAAAACTAGCTCCGGAAAATCTTGGACAAAAGTCGTTAAAGTACGTAGGTCACCTGCGGCTGCAGCTTTAGCAATTCGCTTGTCGAATTTGTCATCCAGTGTGCGCCGGTCACGAAGCCCATCCGGTCTACGAACACTCTGGAACTGCCTTGTACAGGGGTAGTTTGGGACGGTAGTGCAGGAGGCAAGACGAATTGTCGAAATCTCGAGGATCGATGATCGACAGGGCCTCCGAAAATAGCATTGTCAATAACATTATTCTCAAAAATAACAATAAATTACGCATTTCAGATATGGTGGGGGGAGCGATACATTATTTATGGTTCAAGGTTCCAGAAATAACTGTGCTTCAAAATTTGAAGCAAAAATTGATAAATATTTGTTGAAATGATGTTTGCTCCATACAAATTCGTAGTCAAATATTTTTTTAATATTCTGTGGATAACTTTTCCAAAGTCATACAGCTGTGAACACGGTCACTATCGGTTTTGTCACCGATTAAAAATAGTTTTTTTACAAGAGTAACTAAAAGTTCTTGCCGTGTTACACTTTGAGAGAAAATGCCCGCGCCGCACCTTAGTCCACCGTCAAACGACCAACATGCACAGCGTTCACGTGCTGGTACGAGCATGCAAAACGAGCTATCAGTATACAGGCTAACCCTCTGTATTCGATTCTACAGGAGGATCAAGTCAACAAGCATCCAGTGCGGCAGCATTGTTAGCTGAGCACAATGAACGAGCTATCCAACTCGCGTTGCAGGAAAAAGAGGCTTTACTTCATATACTGATCAAATAAGCTCCAACGAGCCGCAGAGGTTAGCTACTCCCATTTCGCCGACCA
>NBNE01000957.1:0-15673 GCA_002215365.1 Phytophthora megakarya | reverse complement strand
GCGGAGCCGGTCCAACCAAAAGGTAGGGCTAAATCAATTACTACGATGTCTTCTTCCGGAATCGACCCTGCAAAATAAGCACATGAGTGCTCATGAACTGGGATATTTCGATAAGCCGCCTTTACATCGCCTTTCATTAACTTGATCACTCGGGACGGGTTTGCTTTGTGAAGTTCGACGATGCGACGTGCAATGGAGCTGACGACGTCGTAGACTAGTGAAGGAAATGCTTCTTGGTCTGACCACGAATTGGTTGATGCACCGAATGGATGTGACAGGTCGTGAATAACTCGGGCCTCCACACTGGGGTCGGCGTCACCTTTTTCCACACACCCGAAAGGGCTGAAGTGTAGGCACCATCGTGATGCGGCACTCTTGGATATTACTAAATATGATCCGTTTGTTTGACCATCCCGGATACTCCTAATGAAAGCGTTGTGCATCAACTCGACAGAAGGGTGGTTCGGAACAGGATCGTTCCGTTGGGCACCTGCATGTGGTGGTTTAAATATGTGTCGTACTCCATGCGTAGCACTTTGAATCAATTCTTTGATATGGTCGTAGCCATGTAGTAACCAAGGATAGTGGACGGCGACCAGCGCTTTGTTTGGTGACGGAGATGCATTGGTCTGTCCTCTCCATATGCGGATCGTTTCAGGTAGAGATAAATTCTTTCGAATGACGAGCTCAGATAATGCGCGTACAAGCTCACTATCAATGGCGAATCTTGGCACCACCTGTTCCTCAATCAAAATTGGGGTGGTCGCAGGTTGTTGCACTTGAGCTTCTGCAAATGCATCTTGCTGAAGTTGATGTTGGGCATGTTCCAAATTGCGCAGTCGCATCTCCAAAAAGGCCGATAACTTGGGCCACGATGATTTTGGTGTCGGTACCACTGATTGATGAGTGATAGTGTTTAATCGATACTAGTCATTGTTCATCCGGATGCGGCTTGACACTACTGGTTTGTTTAACACCACCTAGTTGCTCGTTGATGTACATTGCGACTGCTTCTGGTAATTCAGTTGGCTCGAAGTGTGTCAAGTAGCTCTGTACACAACGATCTCTGCTCTTGGATGGACACCCTTGTGCAGACATGTAGCGTAGGCATAGTTGGCGTCCTCCTCGTCTAGGAATGACTGCTGATACATGTTGGGGAACTTTCTCTCGGCGCCGTTGACTATGTCCAGACCGCGAGTCAGTACTTGTTCGTGGAGGCAAGGCTCGGTGTGGTGTGCGCAGGTTGTTTATACCTAAGGGATCTGGCGATAGACGTTGCCTGACACGAGAAGCTTTAAACAGTAGTCCGGACAGTTCAGGATCGTGCATGTTGAAGCGAGATTGGATTGTTGCGCGGGTATTTGATCCTGATACTATATCATTGACGACAGCTAGTCGATATGCCGCGAATACGTTGGAAAACCAGTAGGCGAGAATTTTGGTTTCTTGTGAGGTCCACGGGGCGAAGTCTTCTAGTCTTTCTCCAAATTCTTTTGCGGAAACCACAAGTGCTTGAGTAGTGGTATTGAAAAATTCTCTCGCGTAAGAGAGAAGGACACCCAATGATTCGACAAGCTGGTTAAATTGAGGGTTTGCTGGGATGTCTGGGAGCTCCACTTTGGTGGAGTAATTACGCATGTTGATTTTGTTCTGTTTCTGACGACTGATCTGATCGTCTAGGTCGAACCGCGGAAAATGAAGAATTGATAGATCGCATGGTCCAAACTCGATATCATACAGACGAGGTGTAACCGCGGGGTGAGCCAAGAACTTGGTCGCTTTTGATATTCGTACATGATCCAAAAATGTATCTGCATCCTTACCTATATATGTCGGTGCCGTTATAGCGTTATGAACATCTTCTTGAGATCGAGATGGTCGAAATCCACAACGGCGTTTGTCGGTACTGTCACCAATTGTGACTAATCCGAAATACACGGTCTCGTAATCACTGGGCTACCAGGTATGCCATTTGTAGTATTGACTGTTGCCATCGACATGGCTTCACGATTGGAGGTTGAACTCTGTAGTTGTTTCAGCTGACCAGCATACGCCGCAAGAAGGTCTGGATGCGCAGCTAGCACTCGAATTATTTCGTGTGTTGGGTCGCTCTGTGCGTCAGCTCTGTTCGTACTAGTAGTGTTGTGAGTCTCTATGCCGTCCGGTACCGCAGAATTTGCCGGGGTTGGACGGTGACGCTTTGGCGCTGGTAAGTCGTTGCTTATGGACGCAAGAAGATCAGCAAATCGTGTGGCTGGATCGGAAGTTGCTTTGGCGCTGGTAAGTCGTTGCTTATGGACGCAAGAAGATCAGCAAATCGTGTGGCTGGATCGGAAGTTGCATCGTCATCATCGATGTGGGCCTCATCAGATGGATTTGATGCTCCGTCAATCCGTTGGCGTCGTTGGGTTGCTTGAGTAGGCGGGCGAGGCGGCGTCCTCGTCGTGGTGGGCGTTGATACAATGGCGTAGCGGACGTCAATGTTTGGTGACGCGACGGGCAACCGAGGACGCGTATCTGAGTGACTTGATCTGGTTACTACGGCATGTCGGTGAGTCGAGGCCGGTGTCGGTGATTCAGCAAAGAAATCAGCGACATGGATGTTAGCCGGGATTGGCCGGTTGCCGTCTCTGTAGAACACGTAGTTGACAACGTCACCGATACATAGTTGTTTGTCTTCGCCGGTGCGTGGACAGATCCATGGTACCAAGTCGGTCGGTAGGGGCATGTCGGCTCGGGACATAATGTCAGCTAATATTCTGGATATTGCTTTTGTAGCGCGACGACTGTTTTGACCCAATAATTTGTCTAGAATGTTGTTGTGCATCGTGGCCAGATCTTGTTCCGACGTAGTTTGTGTCCGCATATCCGTGTTCCATAGCAAGATAGCAATGATGGGAACGATTTCTTCTACATCGTTGTATGGGGTCTCGAATGTATTCATATGCGTCCGAACCTCATACACGCCATCGTGGTAGGCGATGATTTGGCCATGCAGATAGCCACCATTTCTGATTATGCGTACTGGCCGGAATAACAGGAGCCCAGGTTGGCCTGCTCTCAATTCTTGATACGGCACTTGAGGAGCGGTGATTGTGGCAGAGTCCACATCCATCGCCAAAGGGTAGTTTCCGTCTAGTCTTGGGGTGAGTTGCACTTGACAAGTACCGCCTTCGCGGGATACAACCTCGCCGTACCGGGGCCCTTCAAGCGGTAGCTCAGCAAGGTCGGCAGGAAACAGTAAGGCGACCGTTCGGACCATCGAGAAAAGAGCTGACGCGTGAGGACGACGGAGGTTGGAGAGTGGGTGGCTTCAGGACCGAAGACGCACACCTTGTGCCGTAATGATAGACGCAACGGCCCACTCTGAAAAATACCTTTTCGCCTTCGTCGAAAATACTCGTTAGTGTATCGCTTACAGAGCTATATTCGTGGATACAACCGTAATTTGACACTCCAGAGTACAAGTAGTGTCGTTTTGTCTTGTGATCGGAACCTTGATGTCTTCGCAGCCCCTCAAACTTGCAATTTTGAATTTACTGAGTGGTTTAGAGCCTGTTCCGAGTTCTTCATCGTCCCTATAATATCAACAGCAGCAACGATTGTTAATTTTTTACCATGAAGTTCTTGACGAGCAAATACGAACCTGAACCATCGAGTCCTGCGCCGACGTCTCTTTACACAAATCTCAAGACTGCATGATTGCAACATTTCGACCGAGTTCACATTTTCCAATGGCACCGATATCGATCTCGTGGATTCGCCGTTGGAAGCATCAACTTCAATCTGGTTGAGCTCCTGTACGGAGTTTGAGAGATGGACCAGTTTCCACTCATAATAAACCTTCTTGTCTTGCAGGTTCGTGCTAAGTCCTGCCAATTTGGTGAAGCAAATCGAAATGCACGCACACGACTTCAATTGAGACTTCAGCGCTTTAGCGCTTGCACCTCCGAATCGTCCACCCAAAGATATGAGCCATTTTCGGTGGCAACGCAAGACAGGTTGGATTCCAGCCCAATCTTGGCCTCGTCGAGTGGAGGCTTGTGAGCGTTCCACAGGAAATGTAACATTTGTTTGTGCTGGCCATTGTCAATTCGCTTAGTCTCGCTCGAAATTAAGCCGGATGTTTTGAGGAATGACTTGACATCGCTGGATGTTCCTGATACTTTCTCTTTAGCCACTACGGTTGATACAGGTAAGCGGTTCGGATTAGTTATATATTTAATTGAACACGATCAAAATAACGAACAATAAAACTAACCAGATAGCACTTCTGCTACAGCGGCACTGGCAATAGCTATGGGGATTGCTGTGGCAACCAAAGACAGGATTGAAATACCAGCCTGTACATCAAAAATGAGTATTATTCTCAGCCAAAAGAAAATAAGAGCACTCACCTGAAAGAAGGGTTTGTACTTAGCTACACAATGCTCAATTTTTCCAGGAACGGAAATTATCCATGGATCGTGAAAACATTTGCCAGATAGGTCACTGTGCGCTCGAAGCTCAATTGTAGATTTTTCCTCTCGATACAAAAGGGTCCAAACCGCTGGTAAACGACATTTGCCTCGATTCAGAATTAGTTTTTTTAAGAACAGTCAATTGGCCAAGACCAGGACTTGTGATCTGAATTGTGAACTGAAGATATATTATAGAAAACAACATCGAATTGAGGAAGTGGATGCATTCATTATTAGGGACATGCTAGTAGCTACCTGGCAAGACCTAAAGTAAGACGTTAGTAACATCGCTAGTACAGGAGGCGAGAGATGCAGCAGCAGCTTGATCTTCTGCGTCACTGTCAATGTCTTCGGGGATGGCGATTGGCTCTGGCAAGACGATTCGTTCACGTTGAACTCTGCGTGCTCGTCCTCGAAGTACGTCGGCAACGCGGCGTACATATTGACTGGAGAGCGTCTTGATTACCGTTACAAAAGTCGCCATAGAAGGATGAGGAGTTGGAAATCTGGTGTTAAGCTCACGGTTAAAACGCTCGAGCGCGTTGTTCGTCCTTACGATCAACTCGTTGTTAAGACCGTGTACGTTCCACACGTCGATGGGGTACAATTAAAGCCATGTTCTTTCAAAGTAGCTCCAAAAGTTACCCCATTTCTCAGTAGAGTACGGAATGTCAGCCAACGCACAGCGCTGTTTCACTTCACGCTTCACCCACTTGATGCCTCTTTTTACTTGTTCATGCTCGATGACGGTAAGTGTATCCAGCACGCTGCGTGTCATAGCAATATGACACTCTTCCTCGGGGATAGCGCACCGTTTCATAGCACATCGCAGTGCCTGTTTCATATGAAACAGGCAACCTATGACAATTGCATTAGGAAACTGTGCTTGTAGTGCGTTCATTAAGCCAGACTCAAAGTCACACACTACTTCTGTGGGCTCGATCTGCTGACCAGTGGCTTGCACAACGCAATTTATCATGTCCCAGTAGCTGTCCCCAGTCCTGGCAGTACTCAGAATGTAGAATACTGGCACAAATACTCCTGATGCACGATCGTGCACCATGAACACAACGCATTGTGCATACCCAGTCGGGACACATCTAAATGTGCCGTCGACAAAAATAGTGGTTCCGTGGTAGCGAAGTAGTGCGACTAGTGCGGGATGCGCCCACCCTAACATGCGAGTGGGTTTAGTGAGGTCGTCATGGTTCACTGTGATAAAGTGAAACTGAAAGAATGAAACAGCATCATCTAGAGCTAGCGAGAGGGGTGGTATCTCCACTGATCCATGCACGTTGCCAGAGTAGTGTTGGTTCCGGGCGTGGTGGACGCGTCGCACCACTTGAGCCTCTGTCAGACCTTGCACAACATCCGGGTTGTCTTCTGCGTAGTAGCGACGGCGTAGTTCTTCCCAAATTTGGCGGACAGGCCATGCAACATGTTCAATAGCTAGGAGATCGGCCTGCACCTTCATTTCAGCTTCGGCATTAATGACAGAGTTGCCAATAGTATTGTCTTGACACGTATGAGTATGCACACTAGTATAGCCGCCGGACGTAATTCGAAACTCCATCTTTCCACGACATCCTGTTCTGTACTTAGAACAGCGATATACAATCTTGCGTCTTGATGCCCACGCACGAGTGTACTTATAGCCTTTGTAGTAGCATGTCGTACTCTCGCGCTGTGAGCGCCATGGTGTGATGGTGGCACATGGCTCAGTGGGCTCCTCACATTGGCCATCGCTCACGTTGTCCACTCGGGCTTCCGACGGATGACCCGTCCATCGGAAGGTTCTCTTGCCCGTGTTCGTAACTCATACGAACAAGGTAGTCGGTCGTTGGACGGACTACAAAGTGCTACCAGGTGTAGTGGGCCTAGTGCTCACTACCTAGCTTACACGTGTGCGCACGTGTATGAGGAAGCGTAGGTGTTACTAGATAGTATAGAGTATACACAATAGGTGTATACTAAAGACTAGATAGGAACTAGATAGCGTAATTTGAAAACTGTTATTTGTGTTATGTCTTTTTCCTAAAGTGTTCCCTCTCTAAACTGATCATCTAATATCTAAGGGACTGCCAGCGAGTGGCTGACAGTGACCTGTACCTCTGATTGGTAGAAATGTAATACATTCTACCAATAGGATCTTTCTACATGTAGTCTTGGTGTGTCCGCACACCAAGACAGGAAACCTTGAACTCTAACCGGTTAACTACGGTTAGAGTTTTGTGTAAGCCCCGTTACAGACAATATGCCCTAGAGACCACTAATTCACTGAACAACAACGATGTTCAGTGAACTAGTTGACCATGTTGATGTTCAATGAATCACGAAACGTCCGATCCTAAGTCAGATCATCGCTCCCACAACAACCTGATCCTAAACCAGATCAGGTCCGTATACGACCAATTTTGGAGGTAACCTATTCGAGCAATTGTTAGAATTTATAAAAATGCAGTATATCACGTTTATAAAGACATTCCACCTAATTTAGGAGGAATATCCCCAGCACTGAGAAAGACCACTCGATTTTCACAGGAGATGGACAACGTTTCTAATGGTGTCAAAGTTTTGCTTGTTTCTTGAACGTCACACGAAAACGTCACCAATGTCGAGGGAGAAGTTGGTTGCGATCGTCTTGACCGATTGCGATATTCCCCATTAGATTCAACGGGTTCGTGGGAAATTGACGCTAAATTGCTTCTGCGACAGCCATAGTTATGCTAAGCCACACGAAAGCAGGAACGTGTTGGTACAAGTGATCACATGTAACCAACAAAATATATCACTTCCATATGTAGTAGTGATGCACCTGGTTATTCAGTGAGACTTTTCGATGAAATCGGTGATAATATTGCTAGGTATCCGTAATTCATAATTAAGGTAGCAGTGGTGAATGAGCTTTATTGATCTTGTTGCATTTACTGTCAGCAAACGCGAGAAAATGCCGTTCAGACCTGAATGTCTGAAACAGCTACAGGTTTTCTTTTTGACTTTTTTAGTCGCTGTCTGTTGACGCTTAGTATCAACGAATTTATTATTTCGGTGTACTGATTGCCTAGGGAAGGGGCAATTTTCATCACCTCCCCTTCGGTTCTTCCTTGTGTTGCCCACTTTTTAAGCAACGGGTGTGCGAACCACGTTGAAAGATATACGTCGTATGCGTAAGGGCTCCGTACACCAAGGTCAAACAATTTGGCTGCTGCTTCATCACCTCCAACTATCCCGGAGATTATCGTACATCCTTATCAAGCTGCCTCAGTAACTGGAGTTGAAATCTGTCTCCTTTTCTCTTCACAGCTGGATTGGCACTCCTAGAAGCAATGTTGAACACCTTGAATGCTTTTTCAGGTCCGAGTTCCTCGTTGAACAACGTATTCACGTTTAAACTGCTGGTATATCTGTTTTTGTTGTCGTTCCAGCGAATGATGTCGGAGACCCAGCCTTGGTATTTCTCGCTTGTGAAAAGTTTTTCCACGTCTTCCAACTTTAGTTTATTCACTTCCACGTTTTTAAACTTTCGTGTCAGCGAAAATGATTGTTGGAATATTTTGGTCATCCCCTCAACCAAGCCATTCCTTTCTTCTCCATAATCATCATCGGTAATGCGTGAAGTAGCGTCAGATCTCAAAAGCTGCTTGGTCGGCGCGTCATTTCGGTGAACCATGACGGAAGCTTTTGTCATTGCTGTCGTTGATACACCTCCAGACAACACAGCAGCTAGAGCGAGCAGAACGGCGAGTTGGGCACGCATGACTATTTAAATGGCGTGTTCGATTCAAAGAAAATAGTGAAGTGATGCATATGCATATTGGTATATTTATGAAAGTAAACTTTATGGCCTGACGATGCCACCTACTTGAAGTTCAGAACAGACGATATCCTAACGATTGTGAGCGTCGAGAGCGTCGAGAACGAGTAGTAGCGAGCATTAGTTATAGTAGGAGTTAGAATTAAGCCAGTGCCGCCAGCAGCGAAGTCGATGCTCTGACATATTCGACAGGCGTTGATTTACATAGGTAAAAGACCTCTGGCTAGTGATAATTTGACTTGTAAAGAACAAACTGGTTGGAACTAGCGGCACTTTTGTTCACCGCTAGCCGTGCAAATGGTGCTGGGCAGTACAACTATACACTCTATAGTACCAACTCTGTACAATGTAATCATTCTGTATTAAATATAATAGATTCAGCTTACAGCAACACCTGTGATACTGTATCAGACACATATAGTCTACGTGTATCTACAGTAATACAGTATCTACCTAATGCTTATGTATTATTGTATACAGTTCGTGGTAGTAGTGAAGGGAGTACAACTGGTACACCCTTCACTTCAAGTTGCCTGAAGTAAATAGGACTACAGATGCTCTATCAATTAGAAGTGTGTATCACTTTATAATCAGCTCCATATGCTGTACAGTATATTATTATATAGTAGCAATGGCAGGCACGGAGCGGAACACTGCTCCGACCTCTCCTGCAGTCAATTGGACGAAATTTCGCCCTGTTGCCCTAGGCTAATAATATGAATTCACGATGACATCGATGGTCCAGAACGGTCGACCACCATTCGATTTGCCTGAAGAGTAAAACCGGCCACATGCGAGGCTCGTAGCGAGTCGCAAACGATGGTAAGGTCAGATTGGTACTATCCACCGGTCTGACTATAGTATCCGGTAATAATCGTGGTTTCCGAGGAACCCCCGCCCTCAGCCACATATTTGGATTGCATGTATCCTTTACTCATGTAAAACAGGTGCAAAAGAGAGCCCAATCCAGTCACCCCACGCGCACCGTACCTCATAAAATACAATGTCATAATAAATATTGTATTGTAGATCTGTAACAATCACTTCACTATGAAATCAGCTCAATAATATGAATATTTGTATTGTGAAGCACAGCAGTAATACAAATTTTCGTGTAAAATACAATAATTGCGGATAAATAATATATTCATCTCTAGTGCGCAACTATGCTGCACTTGGAAAACGCGTAACCCGTGCGAGCCCTCTGGCACTCATGATGCTAGGAAAGATTGCCGGAAAATATTGTCCCAGCGTACGTCGATTCAATGATTTAAATCAGACAAGTGTCCGCTACCAGCACGCCTGTAACGACGAGGATGTTCATGGAGCTGAAATTACGCAATTTTTACCTTGTATACCGCATGTATCGCACGAGACCTCCAAACTCCACCACGAAGATGCCATCAATGGAGACGTTTCCCAGCCCATTGTACTGGACTATGTTGTCAGGCTACAGCGAATAACATTAAGAACACCACTCGCCCAGCTGATCGCTCACTAACAGTAAATGTTCTGAACCACGCACTAGTTGATCTCGCATTGCATACCTCATTTGTCGTTGGAGACGATGAAGTTCTCGAGCTCGGCACTACTATAATAGGTCCCACCAGTCTTACCACCGGGTTTGACCCTCGAGTACGGACGTCTTCGTGTCATCGGCGAACGTCGTGACCAGGTATCTCGATTTACTCTGGCGGTGTTGGCAATGTATCATATCAATCCATCAGTACTAGAGTGGCTGAATGAGACCCCTAATACATTTGCATTACAGGCATGTAAATTCAGGCTCACTTCACCAAATTATGGATGCAACTACGGGCTCCTAATACAGGGTTCAGCAATTCCTTCCGTCGACTTCATCGGTAAGGACGATTATGACAACATGGGCACCGAAGCTACATGCTACACCTTTAAAGCCGTAGAATTAGTGGGTAGTGTCGTTGATTACATTTTGAACGGTCACTATGAAGTGCTTAACTACAACTTTCGGTTGAACTATCTCAACGAGCCCCCTACTCCCAGCTTATCGAAGTCCTAGTCAAATGCACTTTAGTCAATGCCACTCGTTTCAATAAGTTGTAGGAGAGAAATTACCGTGTTAGGTAGCATTACTTCTCAATGAGGGTTTTCGTGTAAACTAGTCGAATGTACAGTTCTCAAATAGTGTGCGTGGGGTGCACGTAGTCGTCCTCCTGCATCGGCAAACAGCGAGCGAGGATGGAGAGAAAGGTCCCGAGGGTGATCCTTGATAAAATTGCCGAGGCGTGAAGAACTTGGGAGGCCGCGTAGGCATCGCAGTAATCATTCACGTCGGACCGTAGGAGCGCGCGGAAATGGGCACTGAAGATCGAGTAGATTCTGAAGAGCGCTGTCATAGGCTTGAGAGGTGGGCCATTTTCAAATTGTTTTGTTGTGTGCGGTCCAAATGGTATGCAGCGTCAAACTACAAGTAATCACCCAAAGAACGCCAATAGTTTCAGTGTCATCTGCTCGTTATGGCGACCAAGGAGGATGATGGAGGAAGCAGATCATCCGCCACGTTTGTAGCCCTGCCATGAAAGTACTCCAGTCAGTGACGATATAACCCCAAAGTGTTTTTGCCGGAGGACACTCGAAAAAGGTGTCGATACGCCTCGACAGATTCACAGCTTGAGTATGCACAAGTAATCCCAGACATATCCAAAGTCAGGAGAAACGAAAATCGTGATCAAGTCGAAAGTGAAAGCCCGCATAAGTCGTCAACACCACGTGCCGGGGTGTTTTCAAAGCGAGCAGGGTATCCGATATAGTATCTATAGTGGCATGGTTGACGTGATGTTTTAGTAAGTTATAGTGCCAGCAGACTTCCTACTTGATTAGACAAACTGATCCATCCAAGATGTTTACCAAGAAGTAAACAGTATGGTTCTTCAAGCAGCCAAGTACTTGAGCAAACAACTAAGTTTTCAGTCAGAGTAAACGAACCTGAAGGGTTTTGAATGAAATGATATGAATTTCACGACATTGATACGGCTCACCGTACGATAGTAGGAATGGCCAAACCGAGGTGGTAAAGTGGACCTAAGCACAGGTACAATTAATTAAGATGATTGTATCAATACCGCAACCTGTATCAAATGTGTAGTATAAGAGTTTCTTGAGTCACGTCAATAACTACCAGATAATGCAGCTGCATCCGTGCAAATGCAGTAATCGGATCATGATTTTCTGTGATACCTTAGGATTGATTCAGCTCGAAATATTTACACACATGTATAGAATCACCGCTTTGTCGTCAGGACAACGCTCTTCATACTTTCCGATCAGATATTTAGCACCCGTTCATTTTTGGAGTTGTGGATAATCCACTGGATTGTCAATCCAACTTGACAAAGCAACTGGTCAAGGCGTTCTAGAAGTACAAGAACACCAAGAGCACCTTGATGAATTGCTTTACAAATTTGACATTCCTCATTTTCCAATTTACATCGTAACACAACATACCCCAACCATTCGATCAAAATCATTCGAGATGCGCTTTCAAGTTTGGCTTCTGATGGTGATGATAATATCTCTGTGCGCTCCCCCCAACGTTTTGGCAATCGAAGTTGACGAGTATTGGCCTGTTAAGTCGAAATATCCCGATTCAAGAATCACTGATACGCTAGCAATTTCTAAACGCTACTTACGAGGCATCGAGGAGATTGCGACTGTGCACCAGCCCAACACTTTGGACAGCACTGATGAGGAACGAGCGGTGACGATGCCTACCGGGCTATCGAATGCTGTCAGTAAAGTCGCAGAATGGGTGCACAAGAAGCTGATCCAAGTTATCAAATTGGTGGCAGGTCGATCAGCAGCTGATAAAATCGAGATGAAGCTCACCAACAACGTCTATTTTCCATCTCTCTACCGCATGAAAGCAACTCCGGAGTATTTCTTGAATCGTGCCAGACAGCAAGTTGACCCGATCAAAAAGATAAACGAAGAAGAAGCAGCGAAACAATTTGCTGCATGGATTGCAAAGAATCACCCTTAGTTAAGTTCTTTGACACCAGGAAAAGAGGGAATGATACGAAGAGTATTAAAGAGCGCAGAATCGTTAAGGTCGATCGAATCACAAAAAATCTGCGTCTTTTCTACAATGTATAGAAATGTCGTCTCTTGGTGCAATCCTGAACCAAGCGTATCTACACATCGTGCCAATTAATACTGTTATCGCTAGCAATTTTAGAAGGATGACCTCTTCCTTGAAAACAGCACATTCTTCTGTAAACGAATTTATCAGAGCATGATTTTGAATTGATTCTCAATTCCATAAAATGATACAGCTACTGTCTCACGCATGTCCAAGCTCGGTTGACTTATGTCTTGCCTGACGGTAGCAAGAATCGCTTCGAACGCTGCCAGTCGTTTCCCATCAAAGAGGAGGAAATGTTCGTCCTGTTTGGTAGCGATGCTAACCTCCGTACAGTTTAGTGGTTGGTGATACATTTTGGTATTGAAGTTTCTGAGAGAAAAGCATTATTTCCACCAACGTCGACCAAGGCGGTCATATTTTACAAGGCACTTGTGTGTAATTCTTTGTGAGTTAACACCAATCATTATGATATGCTCGATAGGTTCTTGAATAAAAAGTGTGATAGCCATTTTTAGTGAAAAAGATCAAATTCTAACATAGTATAACAAATACTTCGACATCCAATTGACGAAAATGGCGTATCGAAGTACGTTTAGTCGTTAAACGCTTAGTTATGCATCGACTTTCAACTAACAACTCTTTTCCTTACATATGTAGTTTGGGTAGCCGTCCCATCATCACAAGAAGTTCAGCATATTTGGACAATTTTCAGTCTTCATGTTCACATAGTATTGGCGGATTCCGTCCCGTAAACTTCCTGTGCAGCATCCAAGTACAAGCTTGCAGCCTCATCATTTCTTTTGCATGTTATTTGTCAATCTTCTAGTTTCACGATGAACGCGCGCTACTTCGTTGCGCTGGTTTTAATACTAACTGTCGTACAAATTAGCTCATCAGACACAAACTCCAAACTCCGTCTATTCAATCGAGCTAGTTTTACAACTATGTCTGCAATTGATATCCCGACAACGAGATTCCTGGGAGCAAGCCGTCCTGACAGCGCTGTCAGTGGTGACGAGGACAGAGGATTTTCCCAAATAGTTAAAAGTTTGATTTCGTTTTCAGAAGCCACTCCAGAAAAACTCCAGAATTGGCTCAAGAAAGGAAAATCAGCGGATATTGTGTTTAAGCACTTACAGCTTGATAAGGCTGGACAAAGAGTATTTCACAACCCTCAGTTTGCTGCCTGGGTCCAATATGCCGACGATTTTAGTGGCAAAACTCCAGAAATGTCTGCAATTTCGTCCCTGACAAAACAATACGGCGACGACGTGCTATTCGAAATGATTAAAACAGCGAAGACGAATCCACACACGAAAGGCCTTGCGATAGAACTGGAAACCAAGCAGATGCAACACTGGGCTATTACCAGAATGGACCCCGACAAAATCTTTCATCTGTTCATGCTTAACACAGTTCGGAGCGATATTCTCGAAAATCCAAAATTTGCCACGTGGGCGAAATACGTGGATGATCTCAATACCAAACACCCCGAAAACCCGATGTGGATGCACCCAACGCTGGACAAATATTACGATGATGAACTTCTATTCAAAATGACCAAAAGATTGAAGTGGACTGAGGACACCAAAGCTATCGCCGGTAAAGTGGAAAATGACTGGCTTCAATCTGGGATACAGAACCGAAAATCACCATACCAAGCTCTGCTAGATCTTGGGCTTGGAAAGAATACAGATAACATCTTGGATCAGTTGTTATCTAAAAATTCGCTGGTGAGTACATGGGTCAACTACATGGAAGTTTTCAACAGTAGGTATCCCGCTGAGAAAACAACAATGATGGAGATGTTCACGAAATCTTTTGGCGATGTTGGAGTAACGAAGATGCTTCATGTTGGTAAAGAGAAAAATTGGGCGAGAAATCTTGCCATTGAATTGAATCATAAGCAATTGAAAATGTGGCTAGACAGTGGGAAATCAGTCGACGATGTCTTCGAGTTGCTTAAACTTGATAAACAAGAAGTCATATTCCGAGATCAGTCGCTGCTGTACACATGGGTTTCGTATTTAAATTTCTTGATCAACCAATACCCTGACAACAAGGCTGCGTTGTTCACAGCTTTAAAATCTCGGTTCGAGGACAGACAACTTAATGAAATCCTCAACGCTGCCAAGAAGTTCCCCAAAATGGAAAATGATGCAATCAAAATTCAAACAGACAAGATCCAGGCCTATCTTGCCAGCAATGAATCTCCCAGGCATGTGTTTAGGCTGCTAGGAATTGCTAATGAGGGAGATGGCATTCTCGGCTCTCCTCTCTTTCAAACTTGGTTGAAATACGTGAAAGATTTTAATAGGAGGAACCCAAAACAACGACATGAATCCTGGTTCGACCCGCTCTGTATTGATCTTGAATGGGGAGGAAACCGGATGATCAAAGAGGCGATGAAAAATCCAAGCACAATGTCAATTGGTAAGAAGGTGGAAAATGAATGGCTTAGCTTATGGTTAGATCGTAAAAAACTTCCCACGGATGTCTTTCGATGGCTGGGATTAAGTGAAAACGCTCTTGCTGATCGACGATTCAAAACATGGACTACGTACCTGGATGACTTCAACCAAAGATACCCAACGCAAAAAATTACACTAATCGAAGGACTCCGGGAACACTACAACGATAGTAATCTACTGCGGATGTTCAACGCAGCGAAAAAGGATCCCAGCACCAAAACCCTGGTTACCAATGTGGAGGATATGCTTATCAACTCATGGATAGTCGAAAAGAGAACTCTGACAGACCTGCGCAAACAACTAGGTCGTGTAGAAAATTCCGATGACATCATACAGCGATATATCAAGAAGCTCACCGCGACGAAAAAAAATACGGCGTAGCTAGAAGGGAATCAGCACGATGTTTGGGCTCTGTTGTAGTCTATTGTTCAGCGAATACATCTGTGAAATCTACGTATCATTAATTGCAGGTGTGATGTCAGGAATGGAGATAAACAAAGCAGACTTGAACCGCCATCTATGTTGATTTCGCCACACATCGTGTTCTATCCATAGTCTATGATGCCACCGTTCACGTCTCGAATGTCCATGTGTAGTAGCCACCGGTTCCTCACCTAAAATGTCTTAATATTCCAATCACACAAAAGATTACAATGAGCTTATCCTTCACACTCGAGCACCTATCCGGTGGCTACAACAACGTGATATCAAATGAATACGATTACTCAAGAGATCAAAGTATGCAGAAATTTTTCATGTACGCATACAGCTACTGTTTTCGGGTGGCCATAAAGGAAACGCACTACTT
>NBNE01000956.1:0-15692 GCA_002215365.1 Phytophthora megakarya | reverse complement strand
ATCTATTTGAGATCTCTCAGTGATTATCACTGAGATATGGAAATTACTCGCTTTGGTAGGGATTCCCTACTATGGAAATTACTCGCTTTGGTAGGGATTCCCTACTAGGGAATCGTAAAACAAAGCTCAACTGTAACTAGAAGAAACCCCAAAGACTTCCAAAGACTGCGAATGAACTCTTTTATACTTAGAATAAATACCTACGCACATGCCCGGTCCATACCCAACGTAGAGATACCGCGTGATACATTTGGTGAGCTACACGTCAACGCAAGTCACGTTAATCTCGATTTAATCTGCGTTAATCCTAGCATTCCCTTTCACAGCACCACTGTGCTTGACTTTCAAAGCCACAAGCATTGATCTCTGAGTGATGCCGCACTAAGCCTATTACCATGAACCTGCCAGCAGGACCCAAGCTGTCATGGAGAGCAAAACTCAGCGCGAAACGCGTACCACTAGTGCGAGATTCACGGTGACTGCAGGATCTCATACCAGAGTACCTTGAAGGTCTCCACAGTCATTCAAACGACATGGCGAATCTCGCGACTGACCAGTAGGAAGCCCGTATAACAGCAACAGATTCGACACGACTGGAGAGCTGCAGAATTCTAGGACCCTCCAAGCAGCCGAATCAACGTGACTTCACCCACGGCGATATATGCACCTTGTCCCTAAAAGAGCGCTTCACGTGGCGGTGAGTCCATCCGGCTCTTGTCGCCTGCCTCAACAGGCCCCACTCAGTGTGACGGGGGTCCCAACTGACGTTGATGTACTAGATTTACTAGCAGTGGGCGGGTAGTAGGCCACCTAAAGTCGTTTTCATTCTCCAATCTGCCTTCCCTTTCCCAAGCCTCACTACTACGACGTAGTAGATAGACAACGGCAAGATGGCCGACCACGCCAAAACGTCCGAGTTGCAGTCCCCGTCCAACAAACGCTTCGACGCGCTCAGCGCACTGGACAACGCCAAGTTCTCCAAAGCCCACGTCAAGGCCATCCTCGTCGCCGGCTCGGGGTTCTTCGTCGACTCGTACGACAACTTCGTCATCGGTCTCATGGTGCCCATGATCGCGTACGAATACTTTGGCAAGTCCAGCCTCACGTCGCGCGCCGACGGATGGGTCAAGGCCGCCTCCTCCTACGGCAACGCCGTGGGTCAGATCTCCTTCGCCATCCTCGGCGACATTCTTGGTCGCAAACGTATCTACGGCATCGAGCTCATGGTGCTCATCGGCGGCGCGCTGCTGTGCGCCTTCGCCGCTTGGCCCGTCAACGGTGAGGCCAACAACCTTCTCATCCTGCTGAGTATCTGGCGCTTCGTGTTGGGTGTCGGTATCGGAGGCGACTACCCCGTTTCAGCCGTCATCACCAGCGAGTTCGCGTCTTCCAAGCGCCGCGGCACGATGATCGCCACTGTCTTTGCCATGCAAGGCTTCGGCATCATCGCAGGTGCTGTCATGGCTATCATTGTGCTAGCTGCCGCTAAGGACAGCATCCTCGAGAACGGTGCCTCGTCCCTCGGCTACTGCTGGCGGTCACTGGCCGCGTTCGGTGCCATCCCCGCTCTGGCTGCTGTGTACTGGCGCCTCAAGATCCCAGAAACACCCCGATACGCCATGGACGTGCTCGGAGATACCGAGGAGGGCGCGCGTGCTGCCACCCAGTTCCTCGCTTCCGACAAGATCACCACCGACATGTACGTCAAGGGTGACGGCAAGACCGGCTTCTTCGAAAACTTCTCCTACTCGTTCAAGACCTACTTCAACAAGTGGGCTAACCTCAAGGTGCTCATCGGGTGTGCTGCCGCCTGGTTCTTCCTCGACATCGGCTACTACGGCACGTCGCTCAACACGTCCGTGGTGCTGGAAATCATCGGCTACGGCAGCCCGTCGTCCACCGGCAACCAGAAGATCTACGACGACCTGTGGAACCGCTCGGTCGGCACGGCTATCATCAACCTGGCGGGTACGGTGCCCGGCTACTGGTTCACCGTCTACTTCGTGGACAAGTGGGGTCGCAAACCCATCCAGTACATGGGTTTCACACTGCTCACGCTGCTGTTCCTGTTCATGGCCATCTTCTTCAACGAGCTCAAGACCGACAGCACGGCCGTCTTCGTCGTCATGTACGCATTCGCTCAGTTCTTCTTCAACTTCGGTCCCAACGCCACTACGTTCATCATCCCTGCGGAAGTGTTCCCGACAGCAGTACGCTCAACGGGTCATGGGATTTCGGCTGCGTCCGGTAAGGTCGGAGCCATCATCGCTGCGCAGTGCTTCGCAGTGATCGCGAAGGGCTCGTTTGGATTCAAGGGTGTGCTCTATCTCTACATCTTCGCTGCGTGCTGTTTCTTTGGTTTGCTGTTCTCGTTCTGGGTGCCGGAGACGAAGAATATGACGCTTGAGGAGTTGAGTGCGCTGGATCAAGAAGATATTCCGAAGGATAACGATGTTGACCAAGCCTACAAGGCTGTTCACACTCCTCGCGCTACGCTGACTTGAGACGATATCTGTTTGCAGTAACCGTATTGCTAGATGGACATTGTAGCGTACAACCTTGCAGTTCATTAAGTCACTAATACGCGGTTTCATCTAACATGGAAGTTGCTGGTTTTCTCAAGGGTACTAGCTGTTCATTAAGTCACTAATACGCGGTTTCATCTAACATGGAAGTTGCTGGTTTTCTCAAGGGTACTAGCAGATTGATAACCATTCGACATGCTCATGTAATGTATTTTTTGACCTTTTCCTTTTAGATGAAAGCTATTTTTACGAGTGAACTGTCCGGTGTAGAAATACATTTCATAGGCCACAGAATAAGTTACCAACCTGAGAGCAATGGACGGATACATCATGGACGTGGTGGAACAAGCCATCGATCTCTTCTACTCCACATTCTCACAATACGCCAACGTGCCACGCGAGGCTCTGAACATCGCAGCAGCTTCTGGACGCGTGAATCTCATCGGCGAGCACACGGACTACAATGAAGGCTTCGTGTGTCCATTGGTACTGGACAAGACGACGATCGTAGTGGGAGTACGTTCACCCATCGAGTTTGCATCTATCACCAAGTTGGCGTCAGCAATTTTCCCGGATCAAGTTCTTGAATTCCAGGCCGACAACACGGAACAACTGGACAAAACGCAGCCGTCCTGGGGAAACTACCTCAAGGGTGTCACGGCCGAGTACCTCAAATATCTGCACCGCAAGGAACCTCTAGGTGTCCACGCTGTTATTATGAGCACAGTACCATTAGGCAGCGGTCTCAGCAGCTCAGCAGCTCTGCAAGTGAGTTTCGCAACGTTGCTCGAGAGTATCTTTCAGATCAAGACTGTGTCGCCCACCCAGAAGGCGTTGCTGTGTCAGAAGGCCGAACACGAGTACTGCAACGTGCCGGTTGGCATCATGGACCAGTTAGTCTCGTCCTGCGGCAAGAAGGACTGCGCTCTGCTCATCGACTGTCGTACCAATGAAGCGACACCTGTGGTGTTTCAGGACCCAGATGTAGTCATAGTGGTGTGCAATTCCAACGTCAAGCATGAGCTCAGTGGCAGCGAGTACAAAGAGCGCGTGATGCAGTGTCAGGCGGCCGTCAAGGCGCTACAGACTCATGGTTATCCAGATATGACACACCTGCGGGATGCAACAGTATTGGCACTCGATTCGGTGCGTGGAGCACTAAGTGATGACGTGGTGTATCGTCGGGCGTGCCACGTGATCACAGAGAACGAGCGTACGTTGGCTGCTGTGGAGCACATCCGCGCGCGTCAGTACGCTGAGGCAGGCAAGCTCATGTTCGAGAGTCACGAATCTTTGCGTGACGACTATGAGGTGAGCACGCGTGAACTGGACTACCTGGTAGAGACGGCTCGTGGCTGTGAGGGCGTGCTCGGTGCGCGTATGACGGGAGCCGGCTTTGGTGGATGCATCGTGGTGCTTGTGCAACAGCAACACGCGCAGAAAATCATAGACACGTTGGATGCAGGTTACCCGAAGGACAAATTTGGCTCAGCACTGCCGAAACCTGTGAGTTTCTTGGCCCACATTGGTGATGGTGCATGCGTTGTGCAGACTGGAGTGACCACACTCATGTCAGATTGAACTGGTAGTAATGAGCGATGGCATTCTTTTTGGAGACGCGTACGAATGGAGAGTCGAACTAAGGATCAGCAATGCTGACTAAGCATGGTTGAAGGTGTACCACATTTGAGTATGAAGCCATGAATATTGAGGTGTGTAGCACTTCCAAAAAATATATTCGCATCCTCGTTGACAGTCAACGAGGATGCGAATATATTTTTATTTCATTGCGTTTACAACAATTTGAACCTCGAAGGAAATTTATTGTTATACACTACTAAGTATTTTTTACCATTCCAAACTTATATTTGGAACTTTAAATACAACACAACATGCCTCAAGTGCTATTATCCCGAAGGAACTTATTAGCATCAACGTTCCTTCTCACGAGCATACGCACGCTCCTCAGTTGCGCTTGTTGGATCGAATAATAAAAGCAAAAACCGGAACGAAGATCTCTCGCCTGGGCAAATATTCGATCGAACGTAGACAAATATATGAACAAACATCTCAACTTCGAATTCTATTGACGTGTGTACTAGTGCCGTGGCCAGTTTTGTTACTTAAAATTTGGGTAGAATACATCCCTTTTCAAGACCCAATACACGGATTGATAGCCAATTATGGTGGAGCTGTTCGGTTTTTCATTGTTCGCTTTTGCTGCGCGGCAGGATCGCTTTTTCAAATTCGAGGAACAACAGTTCCGCTTTTATATTGGAAAATTGTCTGGAACTGGTGTTTGTGCGGTCGTAATCATGGTTGCGGTGGCCAATCTTTGGGTATTCCCACTTCTGTTTTGTGTGTTTATGACTGGGATATCAACTGCAGTATTTTTTGTTATTCTTTTTTACTGCTGATGCGACAGGAACCTAACTCTTCTGCTGCACTACACGAAAGCGTAGCATGGCAAAGCATTTCTTGATCACTACTCAGACCGTAATTGCGTTGATTTATGTCACGTTTGGCGTATGGTTTGCAATGAGTACTTCAATGGAACGAATCGGACTCCTCGTCATTTAACCATTCATGAAACTTGGTTTGAAGCACCGGACCGCACGACAAGTATACAATAATCCAGAATGTATTCCTGTTGTCGTCGTCTTCAATGGACTGTACAGCTCTATCTGTATGCAATCATCTGGCTCATGGTCAACATCATTTGTAATGATCGCACTCAGCATGATGCACACAACTACTTGAATCCTCACTCACGTTCTCTTACACCAGAACAACTACAAACTACCATCAATTCTATTGTGACCTACGCAATATCCGCTCTAGTATGACTTCATGCCTCAGTGAAACACAAACTAGGCTTCTCGCTGCTGGTTCAACTAGCATTTGTTCTGGAAACTGACGTGGAGCAGATTCAAAGGCGATTGCTTGTTCGGATTATGTGGTTGTTACAGCTACCGCTATTAGTGCTTTTCGGTGCGTCCCAAATCACGTTCATGAGTGAGAGCTGTTTATAACTTCACAGATTTTAGTTTTCGGTTCGCGTGAATCACAAACCGATAGTATTGGACGAAAGGTCTCTTCGACAGAGTCAACGCACACTCGGAAGGTTCAAAACGCAACGCATTTCCTAAGTTTTGAATCCTTCAAGATGACCTGCGAGCAGTTCTATTATAGCCAGATTTGCAGTCCAGAAAAATAATGTTTCGCTATAGTTGAAGTTGAGTTGAAGGAATACCAATCGTTTTCTTTGAATCCCAAACTGTACCATTTTATGCCAATTGAGACTTTCACGGTCTCCGCTCCCGAAATGGAAGTCCTCCAGCATGCCGCACTTGGCGCCGCTGTCGCCTGTGGAGGGTTAACCGCTGCTCAAATTCTGTTGGCTCGACGACTCAAGGCCCCGAGCGCTCCCGAAATGGAAGTCCTCCAGCATGCCGCACTTGGCGCCGCTGTCACCTGTGGAGGATTAACCGCTGCTCAAATTCTGTTGGCTCGACGACTCAAGGCCCCGAGTCCATTGGCGTTGTCTCTCGGAAGCTTCGTAGGCGTCTTCCGGTTTCTGGAAGGGACAGGTCGCAAACGTTCGTCTCGAAATGGACAACCGTCCCCCACTGCGTCTCAAGCCGCAGCAATTGCGTCGGCAGTGGCATTAATGCTGCTAGAAGCTGAACGGAAGACAGTCGTGGTCTCCTATGCAGTGGTAGAGGCGGCGTTGACCCTCATAAAGGAGTTCACAACACTTGCAGAGGTCAAGTACATCGGTACGGCCGAGCTCTCCTAACGTATTCAATTTAATTCCTAAGACTGATTGAATTGCTGATGTGTCTCTGTATATGCAGATATTGTACGGCCGAGCTCTCCTAACGTATTCAATTTAATTCCTAAGACTGATGTGTCTCTGTATATGCAGATATCCCGGTGGGGGCGTTGGCAGCAGGCCCGTTGATCGATTCCTGGATCTACCACAGCGACGCCATCGCCAAGTCCCAGTTAGCCGCCCTCGATAGTTTTTGCCAACTCCCTTCGAGTGTGCTGCGCCGCATGCGAGATGAACTTCCGTCTGAGAAAATGGTATCAAGATGTGACGTATTCCATCGCGGCCAGACGTGTACGCAGTTCCATACGAACTACTTCATCAAGGGGATGAAGTTCGCCGTTCGACTGTACGTGCCCATTTATGCTGCTTCGGTGCTCGCCCCCAAGTACAAACGGTGGATCTGGGGTCCACGACCGGAGTTGAGATCTCTACTAGTGCGCTATCTACGCACGTGCTGCTGCCTCACGATGCTGTACCAAGTGCCGCTGGGGGTTTCGTGTCTATCGCCGAGTGCTCGGCATCATGCGACCGTGAGAGTGGCCGGGGCGCTCACCACGCTGGCGTTTCTCGCTGAACACGAGCACCGGCGCGGCAACGTCATGAAGGCTGTAGGTGTGTACGCTACGGGATCCGTAGCTGCTCGAAGCGTGGCAGCTTTGGGTGTACCGCCCAAGGCTGTGAATTTGAGCCAACTTGTGCTGTTATCTGCAGCAATGACGGTGATCTTCCAGCGCACGACACCGGACTCGTCTCGCATGGCGCGATTGCTCTACGGGTACAGTGACCAGACCATGTCAACGGAGGACGACGCGAGCGCTACAAACCGATGAACAATGGCCAAACAATTGCACGTGAGCTCATGAGTTCGACTAGAAGGCATCGAGGGCGGACCGAGCGAACAACTCTCCCATCGAGCGAGAGCCAACAACGCGCGCTAAAGCTGTAGACCCCTTCTTTCCTCCGTGAACCTTCCAACGCACAGTGCACGACCCCACGTTGGTCTCTGCTTCAACGCAGTGCCTCGCTCACTGCGAATCGGAGCTCGATCGGTGATCGCTTCATCGACCACAAAAGCATAAACGTAGCGTTGTTAGAGCGATTCGCATGCTGCAGTTGAGTGTATCGTATCAAATTGTACCATCACCTAGGTAATGTTCGGCTGTCGGATGAAGGCGAGCAAGTGCCAGTCGAAGCGCCTTGCAAGTGAGATGCGGTCTAGAACCAGCTTGCTACTGGCAACGCTCCTGCCGCTTCGACTGGTCTCGATTAGATTGCTGTCCGACGCCCGAGTTGCAAGTTGCCCACGTTGGACTACTAGGCTGCTCGTCAATGAGTTGCCACTCCATGCTACGTATGGCACCGACAGAGACTCCACATAAGCAAGCAGAGGTGCAAGTGCATGAAAGCCGCAGTACGTGCCTCCGTAGTCACCCGAACACGTGTTGAGGCGAGGTAGGGACGTCTGTCTTGCTGACATCACTGCACACCCTCTGGCCATACTGGCCAGCGCACTTGCCATTGCAGCCCATGCACCGAGTCGTAACGGCATGAACGGCCGCTTTGGCTGGAGATCAGGCCGACATGACCGATCGGCGCTGTCAAAGAGTACCGGTAGCGTTTACCGCAATGCTAAAGAGCTTGGGCCTCGCTCACTCGCTTTCACTATGCGCCGCTGTTGCCCTCCTCTGTGGAGCAGCCGGGCCATCGCTCGACGTGGACGGGGGCGTCGCTCGGTTGCAGTTCTCGCCGCCTGACCGTGCCATTCTCCAGCATCCGGTACGATGCTCAGTGCCGACAAGCACGTGCACAGTTGCTCCACGGGCAGCAGCAGCATGGCCGCCAGCCCCGTCGTCAGCTCCGCCATCGACGCGCCCGGCGCCGCGCTGTGGGAGGCCGACGGCGCGCAGCACTCCATCATGCTGCCGTACGTGCGTGACCACGCCGACCAGGCGGTTGCGCGCGCCCGGACGGAAGACCCGCGTCTGCACTACACGGCGCTCAAGCAGGTGCACGACGTGTATCTGTACAAACGCATGACGGAGCCGCATGAGGCGCTGAACGCAGCCATGGCGACGTCCACCACGTCGCCACTGGGCGCGTCGCTCTCGTCGTCGTTCTCGTCCTTGGCGTCCTCTCGCCGCGGCGTCAGCATCACAAACGACCCCGAGCTGGGCGACTTCGAGTTCCGCGGCATCACGCGCGTACCCGGCAGCGTGGACACGGTGTTGGACATCCTGGCCAGCGAGTCGGCGCGCGAGAACTACTGGGTGGCGCTCAACACCATGAAGGATCTGAAGGCGGCGGCACTGCTGTCCAGCGCGCGGCTGCAGTCGCATAGCTCCACGTCGTCCGTCACGTCCGACACGGACGCAGACGTCACGGCGTTCCCGCGCTGGAGTCGCAAGTACACGGCTGCCAAGTTCTCCAAGCACAACGCGCAGGTGCTGGACTGCTGCTACGCTGAGTACGCCACCAGGTGTACAGAGACCAACAGCGAGGGACACACGAGACGCCGCGGCTTCGTCTACCGCCGATCGGTCTCGGAGCACGCACTCATGAGTGCGTCCAGCATCTCGGCGGAGCGGCTGGCCAAGGCCAAAGTGCAAGGCGCGGCGAGGTTCTTTATCCGGGACTGGCTGTTCGACGTGATCGAGTCGCAGGACCCGCTGGTCTGCAAGTTGGTACTCACGTGCACCATCTCCGTCCCGCCCACGGGTCGAGGCGCGACCGTGTCCAGATCGGACTTTCGCGAGTTCTGCACGGAGCTCATGGTGGGTGCACGACGGGCGCTAACGCAGCAGTGGAAAGACCACGCCGCTCATGCTGGCGTTCGGTCCTCTTCGTCCTGGCGACGAGAGACGCGATGCTGCAGTGTGTGCTCGGCGCAGTTCTCGCTCCTGCGCAAGTGCTATACGTGTCGCTCGTGCGGATCAGGAGTGTGTTCCAAGTGCTGCTTGAAGACTGCTCCGCCTGTGACTCCCAGTTTCGCCCCGGACAGTTCCCACAGTGGATTTGGTAGCTCGAGGGTGTCTGCAACTCGATCACAGCAGCGTGGCAGCCACAAGCGTGAGTGTTTGCTCTGCGCCCAGTTTGGTCCGGACAGCGGTCTCAATGCCCCTCGCGCTGGAGCAGCTACCAGGAGCCGTCACTTCTCAACTTCCATGGCCTCCATGGCTCGAGACTTCGCAGGTACAGCACGAGGAATGCAACTCGATCTGGAGCAGGAAGAATTTGACCAAGTCCACCCGGACCTGGACTTGCGCTCTACCGCGTCAGTCTCCGGTTCACGACGTCAACACAGTCAGCGGAGTATCGGTAGTGTCGGCAGCCAGCGAAGCATTAGTGATGACGAGTCAGACGAAGACGTCCGGTCGTACACGCCGCGACTCGATCTACGTGCCACAACGTCCAAACTTCGAACGACGTCCACAGATTCATCACGTAGTACGCGCAGCGCTCCAGGAATCGTCTTGCTGTCGGATCTGGAGACACTCACGCTTTCAGGTAGTTTCCACCGCCCAGCCAGCATGTCTGCACGGTCATCAACTGCCTCTACTAGTAGATTGTCCGCCAGCTTGGCTGCGAAGTCACCCGCAAATTCCAGTTCGCGGGTTCCAGCCAAATCAACAGCGCCACCTCCCCTTGCGCTACGAGTTCAGCAGTTGCAGCAGCGCCACGACCGAGCAGCCTCAGAAGATAATGTGCTGCTGGCACCGTCCATCAAACCTCGCATCGGCACGAGAGAAGGACCACAGGAGAGCAGCGCTAGTACTGAAGAAGACGAAGACGTGTACTCTGAGGACGACCTGGCCAACTTCACCCTCAAGCTGCTTTAGGGTCTTCATATTTCGTCGCGAGTTGTTTATTTAGTTATGGCATGTCGACTCCAGCGTAACAAGAGCTTGTCCGACGTAGCGCCATATTTGTCCATCTATTTTCAATTGCTGTCACTGTCTGCAGGAGGACAAGCGGAAGACGGAATCGTTCAGGACATTCCCACCAGGTATTTTGGCGACAGTGCAGACACTTGGACTTTGAAGTTACTCACTTGTTTATTGCTGTGTAGATGTTGCCGTCACGCAATTATCGCATCTCAAATGCGTCAGCTCAACACCTGCGGATGGAGCTCGATGTGATCGCGGAAGTGGAGAAGCGAGTGCAACACCAACGATGGTGGTCTCTGAGGTTCGAGCACTCTGTCATGGAACAACGTTTTCAGATTTATCATGAGGAGTCCTCGCTCGTATCAAGCAAATGGGCGTGCGTTATCACTCTGTTATCAGCTGCAGCACTACAGGCTACCGTTTTCTACGATGTATTCGTTCTCAAGTCACAGGAGAGGACTCCATGGATGCTTGTCGACGTCGCTGTTGCTGGCAATGTCTTTTTATTGATTCTGTGGGGAGCTTTCCTTTGGAGAGCACGTCGTTCAAGGCGACTAGGTGGATACTTTCAGATCATGTTGTTCGTGCTGGGATTGAGCATGTTAATGCTAATTCTTGTCCTTGGACTACCATTAGCTGCATACGAGACAGAAGTTGTTACTACACGTGAGCAACAGGACTTGAAATTGTTAGCAGACCTCCACGAAGCACGTAAAGCACATGATGTCACCCGGACGTTGTTTTTCATGCTGATACTATTAGGCGCTATTGCCTCAACGTGGTGCGCCCAATTCGTGGTTTTTTCGTCCTTGGCAATATGTACGCTTCTGGCACTTGGAGGATGGATTATCTGGTGCTCAGACTACCTTCGCCGTCAATGGCATCTTGTAGCACTCTTTGTTGGCAGCTTACTTCTTCTTGGACGTGCCACATATTGTAGTGAACGCTGCTTAAGACATAAATTTCTACGAGCACGCCGTTTATTGCTCGAGAATCTCAAGCTTACTCGACAAAATTCAGTTATGCATCAACAGTTGAGTTGTCATGTAGACGCTATTGGTATTGGAAACGGACTTCGAGAAGATGTAACTCAAGATACTAAGCCGAACGCTGGTAGTCGTGTTCTTCCACAACAAAAAGGGCTACAGCCTCGACTACCTCCTGCAGTCGGTGAAAGTTGGATGGAAAATGTGCTTCGTAGTTTGGTGCAATTGCGTCTACGTCTTGAAGAAGATGAACAGGCCACTGGACAGCTGGACTTTGTTTTACAAACTCTCACCTCGGAGCACGACCTGTTTCTCGACACATGGTCCCGTCAGCGCAGAGTACCTACCTCAGGCAGTATTAGCGAGAAGGCTGGTACGGGTTGGTTATCACTTCTGGAAGAAAAACGCAACCGGAGACGCAGAATTGATGGCAAACCGCCGCAGATCCCTTCACCCATTGCATTTTTGGCGAAAACTCTCCGACGAACTTGTTCCGGTTCTCGTTTGACTCTGCTTAGTCTGCTTGATACATTTCTTTCTTCCTCTGGGGATACCGCATCCAGTAAAAAGCTGTGGACCCCAGATAAATTGTTAGCCCTGTCCGCCACTTCTCAAGAACTCGATTTATTTGCGTTCGCTCATGCTTGCACGTCACCACTGACAACATTGCTGCTTGCAACACTGGAAAGCAATGGGATATTTGCTAATCTTCCATTGAGAATCGAAAGCGTTGCCGACTTTGCTCAAGAGATTGAAAATCGCTATCAGCCCAAAAATCCCTATCACAACGCTCTGTACGTTCTTGTCACTATGCGTAAATGTTTGTCGTAACTGATCTTATGTTCTCATTGCCTGACAAAACTGTTCAATTCAGGCATGCGGCATCAGTTGTATGGGATATAAACTTTTTCCTTCGAAAGCTTCAGGCACCCAAGTTAGCACCAGTACAGCTCTTTTCAGCTTTGGTGGCAGCTGCGATACACGACGTAAACCATCCTGGGGTGAATAATGCTTTCCTCGTCGCGACTACAGCCCCGTTAGCAATCAAATATTCGGATGATTCAGTGCTGGAACGAATGCATTTAGCTGAGGCATTTCAAACCTGCACTAAGGATGGATGTGATATCTTCGAGGCATTTCCACCAGACTTGCGTCGTCAAAGTCGCCTTCAAATTATTTCGATGGTGCTGGCTACAGATATTAGCGGTCATCTGACACACGTAAATCGTCTGAAAAGCAAGTTGTACGCGGTGCATCCTACGTCTTCCAATGGAGAAGATATGGGTAATCCTTCTAGTACCCCAGGGCTTTTATTGCCTGATGAATTGGTTTTACAGACCCTGATGATGATGGCAGATGTTGGTCACGCAATGAAATCGTTTCCACTCCACTTAGCATGGTCACAGCGTGTCAATGAGGAATTCTATCGCCAGGGGGATACAGAACGACAATTTGACTTGACCATTTCGCCACTTTGCGATCGGACTACAGGTGATGAACGTTTTGAAAAGAACCAAATTGGGTTTCTTGAATTTGTGGTTCTTCCTCTGTATAATGCGGCACATGATGTGCTCCCTTTGGCAGGGTTTACCGAAGTGATTACAAACATCAAGCAGAATGCTACAACCTGGGAGGAACGTGCTCAGGATAGGGAGGCGAATCACGATAAAACATTAATATCTCCATCTGGCGTATTGTTGGCGATTCCAGAATCGATTGCTCGAGTTACAGAAGAAGCAACCGGCTACAGAGAGATTCGATGTGGGGACCGATTCAAAACCAAAACATAATGGGCAGCGCAAAAGAAAGTGAACTGTGAGAGAGCCGGTAGACAACTCGTGTCTTCGACTACTTCGAAGTAATTCAAATGAATCAAATCCATAAACTCAATATTATTTCTTACATTTTAGTCTAAAATTTTTAGAGCATTTCCTAGTGTCCTATCCTTAAATCGAAATTTAAATCGACTTATTTTTGCGGTTTGGGTCTGTGGGTCTCAAACCCGCGATTGAAATGCAAATTCTCAATTGCAGAGATCCGAGATATTGCAATGTATTATTGAAAGTTGAAATCTATAAATTCAACCATAACCTTAAATTTACCTGTTGATAATAGCGCCCAAATGCGTCCTGTTCAACATACGTTTTAAGAAAATGTATTATTGCAGCGTCATGGAATATTGCAATACACGACTGCGCTGATACCGGCTATTCCAGAATTTCAACAAAAAGTGCTACTACAGTCTAAATGGCAATGGCATTGAACACTTAAAATCGATGCCAATTCATTTTTTCCGATCACTGATTTTAGAGCATTTCCTAGTAGGAAATTCCTACTCGTTGGCCCTGTCCTATCCTTAAATCGAAATTTAAAAAGACTTATTTGCGGTTTGGGTCTGTGGGTCTCAAATCCATGGACTCAAATCGCAAATCAATGGAGGCAACTGTAAAAGATGTGTGAAGGAGCGACCCCGGAGAAGAGGAAAATTAGCTGTTGTTAGCAGTGCTAGCGATGCCTGTGAGATTCTACCCTGCATCGAGTGCAATCTGCCAGTGGCCGGAGCCCATTCCAGAGACACCAGTCATGGAATATTGCAATACACGACTGCGCTGATACCGGCTATTCCAGAATTTCAACAAAAAGTGCTACTACAGTCTAAATGGCAATGGCATTGAACACTTAAAATCGATGCCAATTCATTTTTTCCGATCACTGATTTTAGAGCATTTCCTAGTAGGAAATTCCTACTCGTTGGCCCTGTCCTATCCTTAAATCGAAATTTAAAAAGACTTATTTGCGGTTTGGGTCTGTGGGTCTCAAATCCATGGACTCAAATCGCAAATCAATGGAGGCAACTGTAAAAGATGTGTGAAGGAGCGACCCCGGAGAAGAGGAAAATTAGCTGTTGTTAGCAGTGCTAGCGATGCCTGTGAGATTCTACCCTACTGCAAGCTGCATCGAGTGCAATCGGCCAGTGGCCGGAGCCCATTCCAGAGACACCGTCCAGTGGTAGTGCCCTACCATCCTACAAGCTATCATATGCCTCGTTGCTGGCACACGAATTCACGGCCGCTGGCTTCTCTGTGTTATGCTGAGGGATGTATGCAGAAGGACATTGCTTGCTGTGAGCTGTCAGGATTGTGGGAACCCACAAGGACTCAAGGTTTGTGTGACTGTATTATATTATTGTATCTATACGTTTGCGGAGCGTGGCGCGCGGCGGGGCTGGCTTCTCACTTCTGCTTTTGTAGTACCGAGAACACGCGCGAGAAGCCGTCCTGCCAAACGCCGCGGTCCTGTCGGTGCTTAGTCCGGCAATCACTGCCTTATCGATCTTTTATCTGTAAAACTTGCTTCTTGGTGTATTGATTGTTTAACCACTCAATGGCACCTACACTACGAAATGGAGTACACTTAGAGAGCAAACCGGTGACGCACCCTACGCCACCAGAATACCTATACATACTGGTGAGCACAGGTGCCTGTTTCTATTGCTTGTAGGGACCGGAGTCGAGTTTATACGCACCATGGAACCCACAAACGAATCAAGCTGTGCTGTCACCCAACTACACGGATACAAAAGGGTTGTGGTGAGTCACTAGATGGTTAACAGCATAGTTTATTGCGTTCTGGCAGGCAACGAGATTGTTGGCTTTCTCGATAGTGCAGTAATATTCATCAAGGTGTTGTATGGTGTTGCTAATAGATATCAACACCACGCAGCACTTCGCCACGTATGTCAAGTAATACACGTTCCTTGCCTCTCTTGACGTGACATTTCACTTCCCTTGTCCATATCTATCTCGACGTGTCAGACCTGCCTTTGCTTGTATCCTCAGCGACAATTGCTCAGTTAGCGCCTCCGTCTCCGTCTGCCCGCCGTCGCTTTCTTGGGGATTTTAAGGGCTGTAATGTCACGGAGCGGTTCAGTTTTACTATCATTGGTCCACCAAGACCAGGACATAGCATTTATGGCCAGGGCTTAAGCCAAGCTGAGGCTGGCCCAACCTTCGTCGAATCTGATGTCAGCCCTAAGACTAGCCTTAAATCATTTGCGGTTAAAGGCCCGCGTTGGAGACGCCACACTTATCCTAGACCGAAACTATTTTAGATTTGAGGCCGCAACCTCTTCCTAGGCTGCGCGTTGGTGATGCTCTTAAATGCATTTACTGTAGCTAAGATTTACTAGCAGGACCACACCTTAGTTTAGATTGTCTCAAATTCTATGAATTATAATCAGAGTTGTTCAAGGCGAGCACCTCGAGCCTAATTTAACTTCTACATCTTATACACTAACACCCAAACTAAGCTACTCATTTTTGAACAAGTATTAAAACACTTCAAAATTCAATGTACCTGTTATATAAGAACTAGCGTTGTTGGATGCACGCAGTTGGATGCTCGTAAGATGCATCGGATGCATTGGATGCGCATATTATGCATTGCATCAAACCATGATCTC